>CAJUYG010002021.1:0-37312 GCA_910591675.1 Galerucella calmariensis
ATTGAAACATTTGACTTTATATTAAACAGTGATGATTCTTCAACACATCAGGTTTCATTAAATGCTGCTGTTGGTTTGATATCTTATTTAGAAAATGAAGAATTTTTGTTTTTTCTTAATACTTTTAAATTGATATTTAAACAAACTGATGTTATTTTAGGTCTGTACGACAGTCCCGTCGATATGATAAAATATATAATAAATAATGATTTGCACCTCAGTTTTATGAACTACTTTGTTTGACAATCACCATTCCTGTCACGTCGGCATCGGTGGAGGGATCATTTTCTACTTTCAAACGAATAAAAGCTTAGGTTAAGTGAAGCGCTTAAAGCAAAATGATATTTTTCATGATAATATTATTGATGATTTTTCGCAAACTAAAGACCGTAGAAAAACCGTTGTGAAAACCTGTATTTCTTGGAAACTGAATATGAAATATACCAGAAAAAGTACACCGGCACTTTCATTTAATTCGCCTTAACAAGTTTGTAGGAGGTTGAATCACGACCCAGGAAGAAAGAATACACCATCCAGCGAATGACTTTACGGGATAGGACGTAATAAATATTGTATATACTTTGGCAAGTTTATCTGAAACCGTGAAAGGAATGCAGTCAAAAACATTCGACATTGCTACGTTTAACTATGACAAAACTGAGGATCTAACTATGTAGTGATAATAATTGGAAAAGGGTCTTTCTATTATTAACAATATTAAAAATATGATTAAACGTTAATTTTATAATGTGCTTGTTTCCTTGGATTTATTCTATTAACATTAGTTTTTCAATTTATGAATATTTAAAGATGAACACTTTTCCAAATTTGTTATGGGTTTAGCGTTGTACGAAAACCATAATGACCACACCCTCCGAATTACATAATTGGTGATTTGTATCGACCAGCTGACTTCTTATTGGCAAGCGCGTGCGTGAGATCTTCCCTCTCACTTCGTCAATTGACTGATATTGATTTATTCAGTGGCGTTGGTATTTTCAGTAACCTTTGTATTTTCAGTTTTTCTTGGTAAAATAGGTACCGTACGCCATTTGTACGTTTGACAGATAGGCGCCATGTTTTTCCTCGCCTCTTACCAACGCCGCATAGCTTCAGATAAACTTGCCAAACTATAACTATGCCTAAAAGTGATGATAATTTGATGTTGGCCATCAGCCTTAACCCATGCCAACGCCGACAGGTCATAACCAATCGGTTACTATAAACTCTATGCGTGGATATATAAGTGAAAACAAAATAAGTTGTTGTGATAGCGTATATTCTTGTGTATATGATCGATATGTTTTTATAAACTCATTTCTCGTCATAATATCATTTATTCAAAGTAAATTCATAAAGTTTCAATAATAGACTCAATCGAGACAAACAAACCCGAACAAAACCTAAACATTACAAGTAACTTGAAATTTTTGTATTGAGAATATTAGAATGGTATCACATTTTTGCAAGGTGAGGGACGTTAATAGAATGTTTAATCGGTTATCACTTTTTAATGGATAATCAGATTTTATTGTTGAAGCTGCCATGCTGTTGAAAATCATCATTCTATCAAGCAAACAAACCAGAAAAGTGATTAATTCCAATCCATTTAAAAAAACTCAGAGGTTTGATTTGAAAATCCTCATGTTTCATGGGAGCCCCATAAGTCAAAACTCTTAATCTTCATACCCCACTGTGATATTATTCATTCTGATTTGAATTATGAAGTGAAAGATGTAGTAGATCAAAAGCATTTATTTAACACACAAGTTAAACTACCTGTACAAATAAGAGTTCTTATACATAGTTATATAACAAGGTGAGTTTTACAATGGACCAATCAGTATCTAATTTATTGCAAAATAGTAAATTAAACGTGAAAAAATATATGTACCTACGAAATCACGAAGACAGTAGATGTCTTTATCAACTGCCAGCTTTTGATAGACCAATTTATCAGTAGCCTGATGTTTGTTTTGAGCAGACTGCATCATTTTGTTTATGTGTGCCAGCAGATGACAGCAGACAACCGCGTAGGTGAGTAAGTGAGTAGGAAATAAATTTTGTTTATTCAATGAGCGTTATATTTGTGTGGAAGACAAAACATAACTGAAAGGGTTTATAAATACTACGGAGACTCTGCACTATCAATTTTAATGGTTAAGCAGTGGATTACTGAGATCCAATGTGGTGGTACTAGCACGGATACACGGTACTAGCACGGAACGTTCAGGTCGACCAGAACTCGTGAATAAAATTGATGGAAAGATATCGGACGATAGGTGAATGGAAGTGGCTGAAGATGCTGCTATCTCAATGGCTAACAAACACAAAATAAATGATGCAGTTTATTTAAAATTTGACAGAAATTTATTGATAGATGGTAGCTGATGGAAGTAGTGTTGCATCCAAACGAACTTCGTCGGAAATTCAAAAAAGTCACTGTCCTATCAAACTTACTTCGCAATTAACTATTCTTATTTAAATGATATGATTTTTTTATTGGGTGCTTTTGTCAATACATCACGTTCAGAATGTTTTCCAGCGTTTCGATGCTTATTACTGTTTACTTTGAACAGAATTCAGCTTAAATCTAATTTTGGAGTAGAAAATATGAACTTGAAGAGATTTATCAGTATCTAGAGTTTATTGATATATTTATTTCCGAGAACAGGTGAATAATTATTTCTCTTAGTTTGTATTTTATTCCTTCCACTGATTTTTGCTTATTCTTTTCCATATTTTTCGATGGAAATTTTTAAAAATAAATCAATACCTATTATTCACAGCATCATTCGGAGAAATGAAGTCTGAACATAAGATTTCAAGCCTGACCTTTTGATAAATATATTTTCACGTTTTAATTATCCAAAAAAAATAAGAACGTACAAAAGCCCCATCTTACCATTATTCACTTTCGACTATCTACAATCCTAAACACAAACTTTTCCGAATTGTGCCCTTTTTGGCGGACAATAAACATATATCTACCTTCAATAGGACTCTATGGTTCTGATTCTGTAATTCTTCAGCTGGGAGTGAGATGTTTCTAAAATACCACATCGGCATAAGGAGCCAATCTGTATGTTAATACATAAATAAATATGTTTATATACATCTACATATATATGTATATATATATATATATATATTTAAAAATGATTTGTATAAATAGTGACAAATTGAACATTTCTATATAAAAGCTCAAATAGTATATCATGCAACGATCATGTAATGATGGTTATCAATACACAAGCATTAACCAACGAGCCAAAGGCGAGTTTCGTATGGTTAATGCGAATGTATTAATAACCATAACATGAGAGTTGCATACACCCTTTTTTCACGAAGAAATTTGATTTGAAAGAAATATAAAAATATGCACTAACCGGAACTCGAACCCATCATGGAGAGATCGAAAATAACCATATCTGGCGCTTTTCCTCACTGTGCTATGCATTCTTGAACTAATAGCAAAAAGCGAATATAATAAAATGAAAAATATAAATATTTATTGCGAAATGAATATTATATACTCTTGCGAAGCCTATATATAAGGCTTGTTTGCAAGGATAAAATAATATCAATATAAAACTTATACTAGGTGACAAATAAATGATAACAAGTGATATATAATTAATAAAAATGTATACTATATTTTACGAATAATAAAACTGTGATTGATAAAAACATTCAGTAATTATTTTCGATGAGGTTGTGAATATCGTGTCTACTTGTTACGGTTATATAATCATTCAGTTTTAAATTTAGTACCTTTATAGAAGATTCAAATTTAATTTGTTGAGGTATAGCATTGTATAGCTTAGGTCCAAGGAACCATAAGCTACTTTGTCCAGCGGTTTTTTCCATTGCTGGATTTAGGTGAGTATGTTTGTTTCTTGTCGTATACCTAATTGTGAGTTTTTATTTGCAGATTTGATTTAAGTTTATGTTTTTTTAATACCGCTTTTTTCAAATATAATTGTCCTACGTCTAATATTTTCGTTTCAGCATATAGAAGTTCACTGCTCTATATCTTCTCGTTTTTGCAAGAATTATTTTGAGGAATCTTTTTTGCGAAACCTGGAGAATGTTACAGTAAGTCTTCGCCACTCCACCCACAATTAGTTTTTGTTTACATCGAAGTTGATATGGGATATTATGTTTGAATTTGTACAATATACACCTCAATTCTTGAACTAAATTGTTAATATGATTATCCCACCTAAGATGTGGATCATAATACCTAAATATTTTATGTGTTTTGCTGGTTGAATATTGATATTGTTATGGACATTGATGGTGTAGTTCGGAAGATTTGGTTCTAAGGATGCAAATGACAGGTAAACGGTTTTTTTATAATTGATTGAAAGAAGCCTGTACTGTTTTATATCAAATAAATCATTTTCAATTTTTAACTTTAGATCGTACCAATTTTTATTACTGTGGTTTATTACTTGTGGTACACCACACGAAATTGTCTGCTCTTTACTGTATTTATAACCAACTCTCACTTTTTGAGATCGTTTTGTTAGATAACTTTTGAAAAAATAATGTGCTGTACCTCTAACTCCAATGTCTTCTAATGTTTCCATAAGAAGGCAGTGGTCCACGGTGTCGAAGGCCTTTACTAAATCTAGGAGTACCATAGGTATGTTAGTGTTATACAAAATCAGTGATAAATTATTGTAAACAAATGCAAAAGTAATAAAAAACGCATTCTATGAAAAAAACTTGAGAGGTGTCAAGGGACACCCGGATGGAACGAAGTTCCTTTCGATTAATTAGTGAAGGAATTGTACATATACATACACACACCAAAACATTTATATATATATATATATATATATATATAGAAGGAAGTAGATCGTTGCGAAACTTTCACATTGCCGCATTCCCCAAGATATATATATATATGTACTCTGTCTATCTATTATTTCATACACGTCATAGATGCGCGGGACTTTGTAAACACAACAGAGTGTATATATATATATATATATATATATATATATATATATATATATATATATACTCTCTCGACTTCGTAAACACAGCAGCGTATAGGTTAGAACACGCACGGCTTGCTAAATACATACGTTCTGAAATTGTAATATCAAAAAAATATAATTTGTTTTTGATAAATTATGACGCGTACACTTGCTGAACACACAAAATGTGGAGATTATAATGCGTATGACTTGGTTAACACAATAATAAAGAGAGGTTATAGTGCGTACTTGCTAAAAATACAAAAAAGCATTTATTATTATTACTATCTGTATATAATTTCTTTACAAAAAACCTGTATAGACTCAACAAAAATAATCGTCGCGACACCACACTGTTCAATGCGAGACAGAGAAGCATGCGACGCCGCACAGCTTACAATAGCTTCCTATATCAAAAAGTGTCGGGTCCCCACTTTTCGTAAGAATTTTATCCGTCTAGCCTCCTTTCACAACGCGCGATAAGGAACTTCGTTCCAAAAATCTCCCAACTATACCAATATACCCCTCTGTATACAGACGCTTCCAAGATGGAAAGTGGAGTAGGCACATCCGTTATTGCACCTACTGAAACTATTAAAATCAAATCACCTCCCACTGCGAGTGTCTTCACTGGGGAATAATATGCAATTTATCAGGCGTTGCTTTTTGCGAGTGATATGGATTCCCAGCAGTTCTTAATAATTACTGACTCTCTAAGCTCTATCGATAGTATCCAGCATATTTATCCCTCAAACCCCTTGGTACAAATAGTTAAAGACGAACTTCTCCTGCTACAAGAGGCCCAGAAATCTGTTAAATTCATGTGGGTACCCTCTCACGCTGGAATTCCCGGGAACGAACAGGTAGACACAAAAGCAAGGGAATCAATCCAGGACCTCAATTCTCTCACAGTCTCGGAGGTTTCTGTTTTGGATGCAAAAAACTTCGTGAAACTCCAAGCTCCGCAGAATAGGGAAATACGTGAGCCCCTGGAGATCATTCCCGATGAAAAGAAGAAAGCAAACTTATCTTATCGCGCCTCAGAATTGGATTGGAGATTCTCTCATGACTATCTTATGTCCCATTCTCTGGCAACAGTGTGCGACAGCTGCAATTAGCCTCTGACAGTAAGCCACGTACTATTGGGATGTGAAAAGTACCAGCTACAGAGGCAAATTCATGACATCCCCGATCAAATAGGAGAGGCACTTGGTGAAAACTGCGATGTGCCTCAGCTAATGGACTTTTTGAAATCCATTCAAATACCTAATAAAATTTGACGATCTACTTTTATAGTTTTATATTACAGTAAACAGGGAGCTTTCTTGGATATACAAGAGGCGTTTGACAGCACCCCTGTAGGTTCCATGTGTAGGGCTGCGGCAAATCATGGAATAGAGCCAATGATCACTCACTGGCTTGGGGCCATGTTGTGCAACCGTACAGTAGAGGCCACATGGAAAGACCATGTGGCAAAAGTAATCGTCGCTAGGGGATGTCCGCAAGGGGGTGTTCTTTCTCCCACATTGTGGAACCTAGTCATTGACGAGCTAATAACCCTTTTAAACGGTGAGGGCTTTCTAACGATTGGGTATGCCGATGATATCGTTGTCCTTGTTGTTGGAACGCACATTACCGTTCTCAGGGACCTCATGCAAAGGGCTCTGAATAGGGTACATGGGTGGTGTAACAAACATGGACTTGCAGTTAATCCTGCCAAGGCTGAGATAGTTGCTTTCACCAAAAAGAGAGGTATAAGACCTGAGGGTCTAAATCTTGATGGAGTACCACTGCCGGTGGTTGAACAGGTGAAGTATCTAGGAGTGATCCTTGATAAATCACTGACATGGAAGGCTAATCTTGATAGTCGCCTAAGCAAGGTGACAAACACGTATTGGGCCTGTAGGAGAGCCATTGGTCCGAGGTAGGAACTGACCCCCAAAACGATCATATGGTTCTATAGAGTGATTATGCTGCCTATGCTCACATATGCGGCTCTGGTCTGGTGGCCGAGGGTAACCTTGGTCACGGCTAGATCGCAACTGGCACGCCTTAAAAGGGTGGTCAGTTTGGGGGCAACTGGCTGCATGAGGACTACAACAACTGTTGCGATGGAGGTGATCCTTCGTCTTCGGCCTCTTCACCAAGTGATCGAGGCTGAGGCGGGGAGGGCTTTCCTGCGCTTGAAACGGCTGGGATACGTGCGAAGAGAGGAAGATTGCAGGCACGTCAAGAAGCTCCGGCTCCTGGAAGATATTCCAGTTCTGGCTCGAGCGGCTGATGAATGCCAGCGTAAGTACTACTTTGCTCCCCATACAGGGCCATGATACGGGATAGAGAGTCCTGGGAAAAAGAGAGGAATACACAGCTCAATGGGACCGTCTGGTACACAGATGGCTCATGCTCCGGTGATAGAGCAGGGGCTGGAATTTACTCCAGGAACCCAAGAACACAGGTTTGTGTACCATTGGGTGAGGGTGTATCTGCATATCAGGCCGAGATATATGCTATCTTGGAATGTGCGCAGATAAACCTAGACAGAGGTTATGTGGATCGACGCATAACCATATACTCCGACAGTCAGGCAGCAATTAAAGCCCTGAGTGGGTATACCAGCAACTCAGGACTTGCTAACGAATGTCGAGAACTACTTGCTAATCTTGCAAGGCGGAACGTGGTGCGGCTAGAATGGATTCCAGCCCACTCTGGTTTTAAGGCAACGAGATGGCGGATGCACTGGCTGCGGAAGGGGCGGCAGCTCCTTTCTGCGGCCCGGGCCCGACCCTGGGCCTAACAAAACGAGGAATACGCGAGGAGATGGAGAAGTGGCTGAGGAATCAGCACCTCGCTCATTGGAATGCTCTGAAGGCCCTAGACAATCCAAACTTCTACTGAAGGGATGGACTGATGGACACGCCAGGGCAGCCACTGAACTACCAAGGAGTAGGCTAAGGAAGATAGCAGGACTCCTAACAGGGCACTGCTGTATGAGGAAGCACCTCTACAATCTAGGAGTAGAGGAAAGTTCCCTATGTAGGGGTAGCGGCATGACTGATGAAACGTCAGTTCATGTTCTCTTAGAGTGTCCACACTGGGCTGTATTACGCAGGCGAATCTTCGGAGTCACTGTCATGGCTCCTGGAGACACAAGCAGGCATCCACTGAAAAAGGTTGTGGCCTTTATTGAAGGGCTCGGCTTCATGGATGACTAGGTAGCAGGATTGGCACAATGGGCCCGCCAGTGGCCTCAGTGTCGGAACCTTGGCTTGAGTTGTCCAGGACAAGGCTCGCCTGTACATTTAGTAGTAGTAGTTTGTATGAATATGTTCAATTTATCACTATTTATACAAATTATTTACTTTTAATCCCATTTAGATCCACATATCTCATGTAAGTTTTATCATTATTATGTAATTTATCTACTAAGTATATAATTTATTCCATTTTAACATTTTTAGTCCTTGAAATTGAACACATAGTGGTTCGAAAGCTCGTAATTGAATTTTTGAGAGAGTACACGTTGGTATTATTGCCACATTCCCCCAAAAACTCCTATTGAGCAAATAGTTGGCAAATATTTCTGCTCATATTATATATAGGGTGTCCCAAGATTTTTTTCACAGACTGTAACTCAGAAATTAACGAATAGGTCTATTTGAGAATTGGGTGATCTTTTTGGGTCCTAGGGTAATTTCATCCGAGCCATACATGAGGTGTGTTCTTTTTGACTGAGATCTCAGCTCACTTCAGTTAAAGTGATCTGAGATAAAGTGATGTGAGTAAGCACCAAAAAGAACGACCTACTCAATTGAAACGCGAGATCTGCCGTCACATGCGTGAATAAGAGACATAAAACATATAAACATAACCTATCTGGAATCTAGATCTCCAATAACCACACTTGATTTATCCCCTCCACTTTATTTCCGACTCAAGTCCAACTGATACCCCCTTACAACACATTCAGCATCGATGAAGGGGGAGGAACAATCTCAGCTCACTTCGAAGTGAGTGAATAAAAAAGAACGCGCACATTACCGATGTGAGCTGAGATTAACTGAGATCTCAGTCAAAAAGAACACTCCTAATGTATCTGTGACGTTATCATATAAGCAGGGACATCATCGCAAATAAAAAATTCAATAAAAGGGGGATAGAAGTTAGCTCAAATGGAACAGTGTATCACAGTCAGGGTACTCAGGTAGATAATTAAACCAAATTTTCAATGTATTGTTTATTTGCAAGAAGATTGTAATAACTTCACGCAAGGGATGATACAAGCGGCACGTACACGTGAACTACTTAGACGGTTCGATGCTTGTATTGCTGCGGACGGGGGCCTTTTTGAACATCTTTCATAAAATCACTGTGAAGTCGAAATGTTTGGTTATTGTTGCAGATGAACATTAAACTGATAATTTGGTGTGATTATCCTTACTGTGATATACCTACTGCTGAATTTGAGATGAAAACCACTTCAATTTGAGCTGAGTTTTATCCCCCCTTCCATTGAATTTTTTCATGGCAATGACGTACCTGCGCTTATAACGACGTCGCAGATACTCTGTATACCTTGGATGGAATTACTGTAGGTACCAAAAAGATTACCCAATCTTCAAATTAACCTATTCGTTAGTCCCTGATATTTTGGATATTAGATTTAAAATTTATTCCACTTTCTTCACCTTTATATAGGTTAACCCTGAATAACCGGGATCATGTGAGCTATAAGTCTGCTTACTTACTTCAAAACGAGTACGGGATAGCAGTAGAGGTAGAAGCACAGGAAACTTAGGAGTTCAGACTGAAGTATGGCGGTTCGATTTGCCGCGGTGGTGAAGTTGTTTTCTTTTTGTTTTTAGTTCTTTTTCCACCATTTTTGAAATTCAATGTTTTCAAAAGAAAAATTGTGAAAAAAAAACTAAAAAGCAAAAACAAAAAAAAATTCACCACCGCTGTGGATCGAACAGCCATACTTTAGTTTCAACTTTTTAGTTTCCCGTGCTTCTACCCATATTGCTATCCTGTACTCGGATGAAAGTACCCGACAGTGGTATGAAAATTGAGTTCGACGTTTTTAAATATAACTATCCCTTTTTTATTAAACCAGAGCGAATTCAAGAAAATTAAAAGTGTATTTGAATTTATTTTTCAACGACCCTTCCAAATCTGTTATTATGCTTTATGTACGCTCTTATGTGGAAAAATTAGCTCGCGTTTGCCAGCTTTTTACAGGAATCCCAATGTCGCATCCTATGAATAACACAGTGTTTACAGTTATAAAAAAATACATGTCTGCAAAATTTGGGAACATCAGTGAATACTCTAAAAAATTGAAACTTAGCAACTAGTCAATTTTGAGAAGTCCAAAATTGTTGAATTTCTTTCATTGAAACCAGAGAAATCTAATCTTCGAAAAAAAAACTCAAAAGTTGTAAGTTTGTTGAGATATGTCCGGATAGGAAGAATGTGTCGTTTCCACCAGTCTGTATATTCCCATGGAATGTTTTTCTGAGAAAACTAGATTGAAAAAATAATAAGTGCTCTTTAGCTCACACGTTACTTATTAAACTAAATTGAGTAGATACTCTTCACATTGGTAGAGGAGATATATTTTTTAACAGAATCCAGTCGACAAAGATCGATCAAGCAGAGCTCGTACATGCGCTTTTCTATAATAGGGTTCTCACTCCTCCCCACATGTTATTTGTAATATCAAATATAAGCAAAATTTTTGGAAGAATACGATTATGGTTTTTGTGTGTGTTAATGAACTCCAGGTCGTTATAGAATTTACTTATAAATCTGAACTAGAATCTGGTCCTAATATATAACCGATTGCAGTTCTTATTCACCCACCCGGTACATTGAATTGTGAATGTCTAGTTGTCCTGGTTAGCTTTTTAAAACCTTTCCAAGCATTGCTAGTTTCAACTGGAAAAGAATCATGCAGAGCTCTTTATCAAGAATACGTTTTTAGATGAACTTTTTATATCAAACTTTCCGGGAAACATTGTATATCTGAGTCAGCCTGAGCATATCGAATTATAATTTTCTTAAAAATAGTCAGATAAATTAGCTCACATAATGGCCTTCAAGCTATTATTATAAAATGTACTAGACGTAAGGTTCCAATTAAGCTTTTAATGATAAAGCAATTTGATTATTCGCTTGAATTACAGAATCATATCCGTTCGTCCAAAGAAAATACAGTTACAAAAAATACGGCCTAAAAAGAATTCCTTTGAGATAAGATATATATGTAAGGCACGGTATAGTAGAGTAGCAATCTTCATATTAACAATAATGGAAGGTGAGAAGATACTGAAAACAATCCTTCCCCTAAGATAATAATATTATTACATTGTATATTTAGATTGAGAATGGTTGGAGTGAGTGGTAGAGCGGAATTATTCATTTGCCATTGGTTGGATTTATGTTTCAATTAACGAATCACTTGGGAAAATTGTATTGTTCACGTCACGAAGATTGAAAAGACGTTATGGTTGGATATCAAATGTGGCTTACGTTGTGGCGCCAGGCGTTGAAAATGTCAGCCATTCGCTGTCGGCCTCGGGAAAAAGTTGAACTATTATTTGCTATTATTTGTTCAATTATTCACATATCTGTCCTTGAAGAGGTGTTACAGAAGCGCAATTGTTTGTAGACAGAAGAGGTTACAAGATTTACTGGCAATTTAAAGAAAAAATAGTAGCAAAGAGAAAAATTGTTGGTATGGAATTTATTGATGAATCTATACAATTTGTTGGAATGCAGTAGGTATATGGTCAACTTTCTCGACACAATGATAAATGTTATCATCAATTGATTGGTACGGTTCCACCAGTCAGAGGTAGCTGGGCCTTTAGACTTTTTGTGCTCTTGTTTGTATCGTTCATACTTTCAGAAATGCTCTTTTTCTTAACAGCATCTGTTCTGGGAGTTTATATCTCCAATGAGTTGGTGTTCCACAATTGGAGATAATGTGTGGAGTTGTTTCCTCCCATTCTATGCACAATCGAAAAATAGGTTCATCCCTGTTATTATGTGCTACCTTGAGGTACAGCGAATGGTGGGTAGTCCCGTCACTTTTTTCATATGACTCATGCTGATATTTAATATTCCGTTAGTCAGCGATTTAGAGGGATTCTAGATAAAGAGTTGGCTGTGTTTCTGCCCTGGCACTTGACTACAGTACATTTGGTGTTTGGTAGGTACCCACAGCTTCTGCTGAGAAAAGTTATAAGTGGAAATTTATAAGGACCCAGAAAGTATAATTAGTTAAGAGAGACTATCTGCGTTTTCAATCACATCTGATATTAACTATGACATAGCCTTTGAAAAAATAAGTGAGGCTTGAAGCTGGAAGGTTTGTGTTCACTCGTAAATTTTGTCAATTAACAATCAAACCCATATACTGATCCTTCATACTCTCATTCTATTTATGGTTTTTTCCTTAACTGAGCGACTGGGAAGTGAACAGTCTATCATTGCTGCTGTCCGTGGGCAAATGATGTGATAAAAAATTATTACGATTACAGAGCAAACATTTTTAATAAGATTGTCCAAACTTTGGTTTTAGACACGCACCTGGTTGTTAGCCACATATGCAAAGGTTGTTTACGGTGGCTACCATGGAAATCTCCTCCAATACATCAACTTTTTTGTAACCATTTTTGCAGTACCTAATAATGGGTGCCCCCTTTATAGATTCATCAATTCGCACTTTTTTCTCCAGGATTCTTTTTGAACACCAGGCATTCCATTACAAAACATCAAAGCTGAATTAGTGTGTTTTCACTGGTATACTACTTCTATCCACGAAAACAAGTTATCCACAATGCACCGACAACTTGTCGTGAAATGAATAGACAAAACAAAGTTTGCTCTCCAAATTCGGGAAGAGAAATGGGGAAAATATGTCGTGAAAATGAACTGTTCCTGTTTTGCTCTAGTTTTGTCTGCTTGACCTGAAGACAGCAGTAGGTACCTACCCAAGTTATTATTGGCACAGTTATTGAAATGTCATGGTGGGTGAGGATATAGTTCTCATTCTTTTCGCGACTTGTTTATTAAAACTGTTCAAACATCATATTTCAAATTAAAACAACCTAATCAATATCTTGATATAGAATTATCCGAGTGGTTACCAACCCAACGGTGTAACATGAAAACTATATACTTTTTTTGTACTTGAAACTTTGTTACATGCTCTAAATGTTTTTTGAAAAACGTTCGAGTGTTTGTTCGAAATTGACAAAACAAATACAAAACAAAAAAGAAAATATGGACGTGAAAAGGGTTGAAATGATTTATTCTGATGCAAAAACAGTTACTGTTGCAAACGGTAGAAAGCGATATAGGAGAAGTGGCGGTCAATGCTTTATTGCTACAGGAAGTACGAAGGTATCTATATTATAAATTTGACATACGCTCGTGTGAAAAGTGACCAAATACAAATGAACTCCTGAAAGAGGTGAAGCAAAGTAGGAGACTAAATGTAGTTGCTACTCTTCTATCAATTGTCATGACCGCATCTTGATAAGTATATCTTCTCAGTAATCAGCCTTATTTTGTTCACACAAGTAGCACACAGAAGTTAGTGAAAAAAGGAAAAAGTTCCAGACGCTAGAATTTCACACCTTCTCAGACAGTGAAATTTCACACTTTATTTAGAAATGTAGGCCCCTTTTGAGTCGCAGCTCGGGCACCATATTGGTCACAATTGCGCTAAATATTGACTTTTCTTGTGATTTAATTGACTCATGCTTCACATTCGCTCACGTTGTGACCGATTTCTGAATGGGTGATTAGTTGTAGGTGAAGATCTGTGTTTATAACTAAATCAGCTACGCAGCCGATTACGCTTGTTGCATACTTTGTAAGAGATTCAAGTGCTGTTTGGGGCATACCTCCAATGTATAGGCCTTCTTCTTTATAGTTAAATATCATCTTCTTGGATACTTCGACTGATTGGCGGGTGATGGCGGGTCCGTTGTCTACTATAAGAAGGCCAGCCGATCCACTTCTATAAATAATCATGTATTAAAATGTACATTGAACAGACTAGATGAATTATGCACAATTGCAATGCTATTTTTGGATTTTCCAAAATTGATAATTTTCAAGTTATTTTTACATTATGGACGCCATTTATCCAACAAAGCCAGTCAGAATTGGCTTCGGAAGATATTCTTGATAACTTTGACATTCTGTTGTTAACTTGCGAGTAGCTAGGCCCCACTAGGACTGTGCTCTAATTATAAATGCCCAATAGTAAAACTATTTTTAGATGTAAAATTTTGGAAGTTCACTTCAATATCTTCCTTCTCATTTCAAAACCAACAAATTACTTTGTATACAATTTTTCGTGAGAATTTGGAGGGAAATTTAATTTAAATATTTAGATCTTACCTGGCCGCTTTCACCCTATGCCACAGTCTATCATTAACAGTAGTCGAATTATGAACTACTTTAATTTCTGCTTCCCATTCTCTGACACTGAATCGAAGTACCAAAGCTCCATCTTCCAATCCAAGAGAAAGATAATTATCTCCTCCAAAAGCACATAGCAGTAAACCAGACTTGGAAGAGATTTTGAATCGAACGTTCACTACGAACGGATTCGTTGATACAGCGTCCATCGTTGTTATGTCGTTAAGGTGGAGATAACTATTGGTACCGTGAAAGTAGGGTGGCCCTCTCGAACAAAGGTGATCTCGATATCCTGGTTTACATCTGAAAAAAGTGTAATCAAATCCCCTTCATAATCGCTTTGCTATATACTACCCTCCTTGGTATCGCCTCTTAATATATTATCAATTAAGCATTTCCTGTCATCAGAGAAAATATTGTCTATGTGTCAGGAGCACAGTCATCACTGCATTTTTACATATATTGGGGATATATTGGGGAAAATCTCAGCTCATGTACTTTATCGGCCACAAACAGAATTAAAATCTAAGATAAATCTGGGAAATGAGTTTCGGTTCACAAGCCACTTGACGTAGACGTGTTGGTGTTTCCAATCAGTAACATTTGAAGTGTATTTCACAGATCTCTCGGAATAGATAACTGAAATTATCAGAGAAGCTTGGGACTGGGTGTATTGATGTTCTAGCAAGCTACACTAAATAATAACGTTATCATAAGAATTATATATACATACCTAAATATGGTTTCAATTAGATACAAACATGTAGATTCAAACCAGATTGAGAAATTTATTCCAGACGAAAGGCTTACAATAAAAATGACTACTTTGATCATGTGAGGAGGAAAAATTGTACAAAAAAACCAATTGTTCAGAAATCGATATGGAAATATGAAATAACTAGCTTGAAGGTAGAATTTAATGACGAAATACTGATACAAAAACCCGAACAGAGTAAATAGGCGTGATGGCAGCGTTGCCGTGAAATAGAGCTGGTCATTTTGTTGGAAAATGGAAAAAGTGGCTAGTGGAATAGATCCAAGACAAGATCTATTATAAAAAAAGTCGTCTATCAATGGGATACAAATATCTGGCAATAGGTATGACAAGTTGAGAATCTAGACTCATTTTTCGTGGAAATATTTTCTGCAAAGGTTCCCGATGATAGCGGAGGTTTTATTGTCAAAGGCGATCATCGTGGGAGCTCCAAGCATGAAATATAACTTGTCGTTTTCGGTAAGTGTTATCATATAGTAGTATATCAATATTAACTTATGTCATGAAAGTTTTGGTACAAGTTCATCAGTTTCTGCACGTTCCTTGTGGCATTACTTATTCTTTTTTCTTTTACTTTTTTGGGAATCAAACCTCAATAATGTTTTTTATTTTTTATTTCGACGTTTCGGTAGCGTTTTTGCTACCGTTGTCAAGATTAACTAGTAATGAAATAATTTTTAGTCCCTATCTGTCACAACGAAAAAAACTAGACAATCAATAATATTTTGGAGCTCAAGACTACAAAACTTTGTTGTCAAATTTCATTGAGGTCCATTCATAGTAGATCACATTTCTGGTGAATTGTGGAATAAAATATTTCATAACATTTTAACGATATGCAGATAGTCTACTAGAAATCGAATCCAGTGAAGTGCACGTTCCAGGAACGGTTTTTATTGGGATAGCGCTTTTTTTCGCTTATTTTGGGAATGCTGTTGATAAAACGCGTTTGTTGTTACATTATTGTGGTTTGATTCCCAAAAAAATAAAAGAAAAAATAATAAGTTCATTGGCTTCAATTCTCACAGGAAAAATATAATATCAAGTTGTTTTTTAAAACATAAACTCATTTACTGTCAGTTGAGACTCATTAATATCGAAGTATGTGCTTTAAGATTACGTTAAAATTGAAAGCAGGGAATACCATTTGTGAATCTCACAAAAAGTGGTAGATCAGATCTTCAAAGAGTACGATATCGTGAGAATTGGGAGAAATGTCTGAGATATCTCGATATGTGAATGCCCTAAATACTCCCAAGCACCTTCGTACACCAAGATGCTATCGTCAACTTTGCCAATTGAAAAATCATCATTTCCGATCACAAAAGTATTTCACTCTGAGTAATTCTGAAATGAAGGGAAACGATGGATTTCATACGGACAAAAGGCTTGCCATGAAAATGTGTGTGTGTGTTTTTTTTTTGTTTTGTTTAACGAGATACAGGGGGAACCTTCTAAAGGTACTCGTCTGGATAACCCCCAGCCTGCCAGACGAGTTATGTGGGATTTTTACCGCACTAAACCTTCCCTGCACCTAAAAACCTGCTCCTGGAACGGCAATTCCCCGGCGGCACCCGACCTCCCCGTGTACGCGAGTGACCCATTTGGTGACATCTGGGATCAGTCGGTGTGTCCACCGACCTTTCGTTGAGCCGTCCCATCTCTCTTGCCAGAGACGGAGACTCTCGGGTCTCTTCTCTTCACAGAGGACCCTTCTCTGCTCTTCCTTCTTCCTGTTGTGTTGGCGTTGTTGTTCTCCTGCCAGGATGTCAATGGGCAGGCATGATGCCACTACGTTGACTCCATCGGTTGATACCGTTCGGTATGCTGACGCCACTCTGATCGCTGAAAGCCGCTGGACTGAGGACATTGTCTTGCGGTAAGTTGTTAACTGCAGCGATTGTGCCCACACTGGTGCTCCGTATAGCCAAACGGAGGTGACTACAGTTGTCAATAGTCGTCTCCGGATTTGCCTGGGGCCTCCGATGTTGGGCATTATTCGTGAAAGCGCCCCTTGAACTGCTGATGCCTTCCTGCTCACGCTTTCGATAAGCTCCTTATAGTTGAGCCTCGCATCCAGGACCACTCCTAGGTACCGAATGTGGGGTTGTGACTGGATGTCGTGGTCGCCTACCCTGATGGTGATGATCTCAATTTTCTTCCGGCCACTCACTAGGAGTGCCTCGGTCTTGTGCTCCGCCAAAGACAGGTCTGCCGATCACATCCACTGTCTTATCTCCCTGATGGTGGTGGAGAATGCGGCTTCCAGCTCCTCCAGATGATTCGCAACCAGGACAACCGCTACGTCGTCCGCGAAAGCCACGAGTGTTGTGTTCGTCGGTAATTCCAGATGGAGTAGACCGTCGTACATCACGTTCCACAAGAGTGGCCCCAGGACAGAGCCCTGAGGTACCCCTCCCGTGACCCTATGCACCGCTGGTCCCTGCTCTGTCTCGTAGTGTAGGAGTCGATCGCTGAAGTACGATCTGACCATTCTTCGTAGGTAGTAGGGCACACCCATTTTCTCAAGAGCCTCTAAGACTCGATACCAGCGGGCCGAGTTGAACGCGTTCTTGATGTCCAGGGTGACGATGAGGCAATACTTTTTGGAACCGCCTTTCCACCTTTGTGACGGCGAAGTCACAAAAACTGAGGGATATCAATCTGCATACCGCTCAGGACCGGAGATATTTTAAGAAATTTTTCTCTGGTAGAGCAGAATGGGCTATTTCACATAGTTCAATAGTATGGTTTTGTTAGACAAGTATCAAGTTGTAACTTATAACTACTAGTTAGTGTTCAAATAAGTTCATCCATTGATTAAATCCGATAATTATTTTGTGCTAAAACTCTTGAGACACGTTATTGTAATAATGAATGAGCTAAACTTTGAATTTCTGTGAGTAAAAGGGGTAACTTACTTGCAAGAGAAATACTCCATTTCAGGAACACAAATGCCGTCCTCGCCACAAGGTCTGGCCACGCAAGGATGTGGACAATTATCGACGTTAGCACCGCCCAAAGCTTCTGCTAGAATCGTTACTGATTTCCCATTAATTTGAACCTGTTGTATACAACCAACAAAAGAAGTTTTAGCTTTGATGTGTGAAGATACTATGCCAAAGTTTGGAACTCCACCCAAATACAGGTTTTGTGGAAGTGATAATTGTGTGAAAGCTCCTGGACTAAGCACTTCCATTGGCAGTTGGTTGTCTACCGATAGAATTGCTAAACGACCAGTTCGTGAGATTCGCAACTGAAAATGGAAAGATATAATTAAACTGTAATTTTTTCAATTGGATCTAGGAAACTGTCTACCATGATTTGATAAGATATTGAGAAAATCTCTGAGAAAAACTGGATTTTGTTCAATACTATTGGCATGCTCAATACTAATTTAGAGAACAAGACATGCGTCGAAGAAAACCAGCATGTACAAGAAAGTATAATTCAAGGCTTAGTTTTCATTTCGTAATCAGTTTCGGAATATGAATCACAAAATAATAGGGGAATTAGTGGAAAAGTAGTACAAGTGGCAATCGGAATTTCACTAATTAAAGGCAAATATTTAATGTATAATAATGAGTTCTTGGCATAGGTGAATCCAATAATAACGTAAATAAATGTTTATATCATGTGTGATTGTGTGATTCATGTAAATATTTGATGCTTTTGGAATATATGATTTCGCATACTTGTACTGTTTTGGGATTTTAATAATGGAAACTTCATTAGACAATATATTCTTTAGATTTGAATTTTTTAAATACTATTGAAAAACTGTGTCTTATTAGAAGACTGGATCGGCAGGGTGATACAGCATTGATGTCAAAACAAAAAGTGAAAATAAACATGCATTTATGACATTTATAGAATCAAAGTGTACCATTTATCTATACATTATCATTATTCAGAGTGAAGCAAGTACATGATAAATAGATACTTCAAAAAAAGTTTTCAAACTTTTTCTAGTCTGATCTCTTATATTATTCACAATTTCCTTATCATACCCGTTAATAACAGCTATATTCCCAATCAAATTTTAATTATTATCACACATTTCAATACTAAAAGAAAAATAACTCAATCTATATACTGAAGAATGGAGATTATCCATCCAATATTGATTCTTTTGACGTACACTCTTTTATTTTTGAATATTTAAGTCGCTGAGCTATTAAATATGCTCACTGATAATATCTCTGATTCTATTGCAAATACGTCAAAAGTTATTGGCAATGACTCTGGATGGAACAAGGTGGAACCAAAAGAGCAGTGGATGTATATTGTATAATGATAACGTTGGTGTTGCGTAGATGTTAAAGCGTCCATTATTCTTCCATTGCACTTCGACAGTAGCGGGTGAAGGACCACTGGGTTACCCAAGAGTGAAATAAGGAACACGGATTGATGTTAACGAATGTGATAATCGGATATTTATTAATTAGAAAATGCACAGATATGATACAGTTTCTCAGTTACAATGAATACACGAATCAAGCTCTCTGACAAGTTGAACCACTTGGCAACATCTAGTGTTCACTTTTCTCACTGATAATATGGCGGGTAATTTACCTTACCCCCGGTACAGTTCACAATAATAAAACTATAAAAAACACAAGTGAACTTAGCTTCCTTACTACTTACAGGAGTTACATGTATTTGCTACTGCAAAGAGACCGGATGAGGCAATGATCGATTGGTTTCAGCGCTTGCAGGATGCGATAGCTCCCGGACACAGTCTGGGTACTTCGGAGTATCAATTCATACTGATTTTGGCGGGGTCGTTAAAAATGGGAGTGAAGCGCGGCGTATATTAAAAGCCATAGGTGGGAACTGAATCCCCTGGAGAAATGAAGTCTTATGAATTTCTCCAGACTCCATAGGAAATTTTGATATATAAATTTCTCATCCACAATTTGTTTCCATATCTTCGTATGTTTTCAATGTATTTTCAGGAAAATATTTTGAGGGTAGCTTCCAGTTTTTTCCACTTGAACTGATTCTAATGTGTTTTCTGATTTTAATAGCGATGACTACGTACAATCGCCGCTCATTTAGATCTAACAAGTTAAGATCTAACAAAATGTAGCAAAAAGTATTTTCAAAGTGCTCACAACTTGGACACCATGACTATTACGAACTCATAAACCTTAAACTCAAAGTGCTATGGAGGTAATATTATTGATATGATACTTGAACAAAAGTTTTTCCATCGAATGTAACTGTAGCGTCTATGGTGTCTTGGATTTCCTAAACTACGAAAATCACTTTGGAATAAAGGCGGAGTGTAGTAGTCTCAGATATAAGTCCCAAATTAATTTACCAAACAATCATCAAATTTGAGAGGACGAGAGATGAGACTAGATTCTACTTTGGTAATAGTGGTATGAAAAGTTCTATACCTCAAATGTACATCATCAAGTGGGATATAGCCAGCGACACTGCCTACTTCCATAAACCGCCCATATGGGGCGACCTGGGTCGAATGAAATGCCATTTGATTCGATTATGGACAAGACAATTTTGAAATGTTTCACCGTTAGCCTGTTGTGTCATTTCAAGTACATACTTATTTGCTCCGGTAAAATTAGTTGTATTGTCCGAATATATTTATATGGCTGATAGACCTCGGTCGATGGCCTGTTGATGCTCCAGTGTCAATAAAGTATACTTCCCTCTCTCTCTATTTATATCAGTGCACCTGCCACGTCTAGTTATAAAACGATGAAAGAATTCAGAAATCCATCATCTGTAAATTCGGTGACGAGTTCTAAGTGGATAGCTTAGGTGGCGAAACAAATGAAAAGACATACGTAACACTCGATCATTCCACGGTTAAGAAACTTATTTTCCTTTATTGAATATGGACCGGCATAATATATGCCACAAATACTTGAGGCATGCGAAAGCGTTACCCATTCTTTGATACATTCGAGTCGGCCTTACACGCCAACAAACAATAAATTTTCCCAATTTGCCACGAAATTGTTCGTCCACCTCCAAGAGGCCAGTACTCAGCACAAATATTTGCAACAATCAATTGAGGAGCATTTATTCTATAATGCTTATACCTAATTAGTACCTACCTAAGTCAGCGCAACAAACTGTTTAGCGGACAGAGTAATTGGATATTTACTGTGATATGGAAGATGTGAATTTTTCAGTCTCCCACCAACGCGAATTACTTCGTTATTATCCAAAAATGGAGTTTCTTTTAATACTGTTATTTAACGTCGGTCTATTTCTGCGACTGAGGCTAATCACCGACGCCGGGAGCTCTCAACCCCTAACCGGAAATTTTGGCAAGCCCACTAGTGCTCCATCCAGTGGTAGCGTTCTTTAACGAGCTCAACATCCATGGACTCGGGACATCGGTGCTAGGTCGTTACAATGTTACAATGATACAATTTTGCTCTTGGAAGGTGAAGGTTTGCATATTTTCAAAGCGTTCATTTCACTATTAAATTGTTAACGCTGTACCATCCTGACTAACACCTTCATACTCTTTCCAATTTCGTCAGGCGTTAATTTTCCCAATTTCCAATTTTCGGGTTCGGATAAGCAATTTTATTTGAATCTAATCAAGTGATCAACAATATTTGTTAGTTTTGGGAAGGAAAAATATCGCCTTAATAGATCAAATTCAGATTCAACGCTCACTAGAGCTTCCGGAAGTTTGCCTTCTGTAGTGAAAAACCACACAACATACAAGTGGCCACACTCAGCATCAATATTTTTGACTTTCCAGTTTTTATCATAACGTCACGTGAACTGATATATTGGTTTCCTCGATTGTAACTCGCGAACGTTTTTTAAATGGCCAAAGGCGCAGATGACATGTCTAGAACGACAGTTCGTTACAGCTGACGAACATCAATCAGACGAAGTGTTTGTTTGTCAGGTTTGTTGGTGCGTTATCAGTGTAGTTTGGAAGCGGAGTATTAAGAAAATGAAGCTTATTACTATATGTTGGTTGTCCAGGGAGGTCTCCGAGAAACCAGAGAATAGAATATAAAATAATATCAATAACAACGACTTGTCAAAATCCTTCTCTCATTTATTTGTCGGGAATATAAATGAAAAACCATTTTCAATATTTATTTGGAATACTCCACAAGAAGTATTTATTTTAGAGCATTATACAAATACGTGTTGCGCCAAAATATTGGTGACCCCGACGTGATAGTCCAGAGCCCGACGACGAATGTTTTCGACTTGAAATAAATTCCACCAAGATAGTCCACGGCCCGACTACGAACGATTCTACTCAAAGTAGTTTCCTTCAGTTTAGAGATAAAATACCGTCTACAACGACAAATCGACTCGGAAGGTCGCACTGGCGGAGTTGGTAAACAAACATCTTGTCAGTTGTCTTTGCGAAACTTCATTCACTCAAAATTCACATTTATTTCGTGATTTGTAGTGTAAATTGGTGTAAATTTTAAATATAATCTATTTTACCAAATAATATGTCGGTCGACGAACAGATAGATGACATTAAACATGTTAAATTCTCGACTTTTTGGCACGCTAAGCCAGACATGTGGTTAAAACAAGTAGAGGCACAGTTTTTTATTAATAAGGTTAAGAATGACGATACCAAATATCATTTGACCCTCGCGAATTTGCCTATCGCTATTTTTTGCGAAATAGTCGATATAATAGATTCTCCTCCAGTCGGAGTAAAATATGAGCATTTAAGAAAGAAAATCATTAGTAGATTAACTTCATCCCAGGAACAGCGTTTGGAGAAAATTATTGATAACGTGGAATTGGGAGATCTTGAGCCATCAGCTTTTTATAGGGAATTATGCTTGCTGGCGTGAGACAAAAATGACTAAGTCGTCGACAAAGAACTTCTGAGCAGACTATGGACAAAACGTCTTCCAAAATTTTTGTCGGTAAGTTTGATTTCTAACGACGGTGATTCGTTGGAGGAGAAATTGGAGCAGATAAAATTTGGGCTGCCAGTGAACGTAATTACTCACAAAACGTATCGGAAGTTTCAGATAAAAATTTTGTTGGCATTCTTGCCGATTTTTCTGAAAAATGGCAGATTCAACAATTCAACTGAACAGCAATCAATAATAAGCGAAGAAATTGAAAAGGAAAGTATCCGTCGCAAAATAAAACAAAAGATTTTTTCGTGTAGTAGTTGTAGATAATAGGTTCTCAGGTCGCAGCCGAAATAAAAACGATGATGAAATTATATGAGTTTATCATAAAGACTGAAAAGATACTAGGAAATGTAGCGGACCTAATTGTTTGCTATACGAAAAGTTGAAAAGTTCAAAAAACGAGTAGATTTTTCAGCCCTAAAAAAAGGCAGAAACGTTTTCAATAACTTTCGAAAGACTTTTCATTCATAATAATCATAACAAACTCAATTTCCTAATTGACAACGGAGCGGACATTAATGTCGTTCCTTTTTCTTCTTTCAAGGGAAACGAACGAAACAATTCTTATGCGCATTTTTACTTATGGCAAGCAATCCATAATTGTGGATCTTGGTTTAAGGAAGAATATCCCCTTCCATTCCACTATAGCGAAAGTAAATAAACCTATTATAGGAGCTGATTTCCTCATTAAATACGATATTCTTATAGATCCCGAAAATATAAGAATCATCAATAATCAAACCAAGCTGGTGAGTTTAGGAGAAGCTGTCGAAAAAGATGAAAATGTTTTAAAATTGCCGAAACTCATTGCGGTTGAAAATCAATTCACTAAGCTGCTTAAAAAATATTCAAATCTTTTTTCATAACCTAATTTTGAAATCACTCTCAAACACAATACAAAACATCATATCGTCACTAGATTAGATTAGATTAGAATTGGAGTGGCTCTTTGTCCTATCCCACTGCGACCTTTGCAGATCTATTGTGGTCCTCCCTATATTTAGAGCTCAATATCTAGCTTTATTCTTTTTATTAGACATAAAACCTGGATACCGCCTCCTTTGCGAAGCTCTCTGCTCTCGGTTTCTCTTCTCCGAGTAAGTGAAACCGCACCCTTGCTAGGGCTTCGCACGCACTCATATCGTCACTAAGGGACACCTTTCTTTTTCAAAGCCCAGGAAGCTAGATTCTACAAAATTCGAAATCACCAAAAAAGAATTCGATGAAATGTTGAATTTGGGTATTATTAGACCTTTTTCATCTTCAGTAACTTCACCTTTACACATGGTACCTAAAAACAACGGTAATTAGCGAGCTTGCGGTGACTATGGGCAGCTTATTAAGGTAACAGTACCTGAAGGATATCCTTTACCATTGATTTTAGATGTAAATCTGAAATTAAATGGTTGTCGCATTTTTTCTAAGGTAGATATAGTCAGAGCTTACCACCAAATACCTATCGCAGAAGAAGATGTTCATAAAACAACTATTTCTACATCTTTTGGAGCTTTTGAATTTTTACGCTTATGTTTTGGAATTCGCAGCGCAGGGATGTCATTCTGCAAATTTTTGGCGGATGTCCTAAAAAATCTAGATTATCTTTATTTTCACATCGATGATATTCTAATCATGCGTAAAAATGAAGAAGAACATATTCAGCATTTGGATTTATTATTCCAAAGATTAAAGGAACACGGCATCAATATTAAGCCAACGAAATGTATTTTCGGTGTGGAGAAAGTTACATTTTGGGTTTAGAAATTTCAAAGAACGGGATGTTTCCGAGCAAAAAAAAGTAGAAGCCATCGAGGATTTCCAAATACCAACGACCGTGAAGCAATTACAACATTTCATAGGTATGGTAAACTTTTACTACAAAGTAGAAAATTTCGCTGATATCCTTTGCCCTTTGCACGAACTCATGAACAGTTTGACTAAAAACAAAATTGAAAATATAGACAATTGGCCAAACTACTCATATAAATAGTTTTTCGCAAGCCAAGAAGAAGCTTGTTAAAGCTACTTTGTTAGCACACCCTAAGGAAGGCTCTAAACTATGTTCAACCACTGATGTAAGTGGAACAGCTATCGGTGCCGTCCTTGAACAAATAGTCGATGGACACAGACTTCCATTGGCATTTTATTTTAAGAAATTATCTTAAACCGAAGCTAATTACTCCACTTTTGATAAAGAACTCTTCGCGGTTTATTCAGCAATAAATCATATCCGACACATGCTGAAAGGAACAGATTTCATCATATTAACAAACCACAAACCGCTCGGAACAGCGATCGACAGCGATCGACATCGAATTCATATTACAATTCACGAGTAATATTTTTTATGTAGGTAGTAAAAACGTTCATGTGGCAGATATTCTTTCTCGCATGGAGGAAGACGCCCTCAACATCATGGATTTCAATCTTAGTCTTATATCAGAGAGTCGAAAAACTGTTCAAGAACTACAATTTTTACTGAGCCACAAAAATGATCAAGCAAAGAATCATTTCAAATTCAAATATATTTCAGTTGGTATTCCTGCAATCAAATAGTGGTGTGAAGTATCGCATAACATACAAAGGCCTTATATTCCGAAGGATTTTCGCTTGAGTTTTTTCAAAAAACTACATAGCTTATCACATCTGGGATATCGTAGGACCTCTTCAAATGTCCCAAGGATGTAATTGTCTCCTAAAAATCGTCGATAAAGAAACGTATTCATTACGCGATACAATATTTAATTCGAAAATATCGTGAATATTTTCTTTAATCAGTATGTACCGTGTTTCGGCGTACCACTCAATCAGGCCACACATCAAGGAAATTCAAAACGAGAAACGAGAAATATGAAATCTGAAACATATAATATGAAATACGAAACAGAAAGTTTGTTCTTCATCGATGCACAAACCTGAATCGAATTGAATTATTTTGTTCCAGTTTGCAATGGACATCAATGATAATTTGGACAGACTAGTTGGAGTTGTTACCACATTATCATTATAGACTATGAGCCCATGGGGAAAAAGTGTCGCGATTTGAAATAGCAGCAAACCCATTCAGAACGATAGTTTCTCATGCCACCATCAGTTCCATCACTATGGCGTACATTTTCTCTTGTGCATAAAAGCGCAGTGGACAACTGAGCATTTTATTTTCCACCTCCTAAAAATGTCATATGGAACTGTACGCCGTTTATTACATTTGATAGTAGATAGTAGAATCATAGGAGATCGGTCCAGACTCTATGACGTTCAAAAATAATCGTTCGGAAAATCTGGGAAAATTTTTGAAAACTCTTATTCTCTACCCTCTGAAAAGGTGGTTTGAAACTGTACGGCATTTGTTTCTGTAGATTATACAACATATAAATAAATATTTGACAGTAGTGCTGTACAAAAAAAGCTATGTGAAAAGCCGTGGGAAACTTTTTATTTTCCGAGATTTTCCTACTCAAAAAATATTATCTGAAAATTCACGGCATTTGTTCTACTTCCGTAACACGTCAATGTATTTTGTGTTTTGAGTTTTAAAAAATTTTCCTAGATTTTCCGAACGATTTCTTGAACGTCATAGAGTCTGGACCGATCTCCTATGATTCTACTATCAAATGTAACAAACGGCGTATAGTTTCATATCTCGGTTTCAGGGGGTGAAAATGAGTTTTCAAAAATGTTCCTATATTTTCCGAACGATTATTTTTGTACGTCATAGTCTCGTCCGATCTCCTATGGTTCTGCTATCAAATGCAGTAACAAACGGCGTACAGTTTCATCACATTTTTAGGAGGTGGAAAATAAAATGTTCAGTTTTCCACTGCGCTTTTATGCACAAGAGAAATTGTACGTCATAGTGCTGGAACTGATGGTGGCATGATAAACTATCGTTCTGAAAGAGTTTGCTGCTGTTTCAAATCGCGACACTTTTTTCCCCATGGGCTCATAGTCTATTATAAAAACACAAAAATAATTCAAAACGAAATAAACGACGTTACTGGGTACCCACATCCGTGTAACTATAAATATATATATATATATATATATATATATATATATATATATACACAAACAGAAAAATATTGAGGTAAGCAGCAATATGAAGGAAAAGAGTACTCTTTTTAGATTTCCAAGCTTTCGTAAATATTTATTTACATCTTCAGGGAACTACAAAAGTGAGAAAAGACATAATTTACAAAACAGTTCGCTACACAGTTTTATAACTTACGCTAATCGAGAATGTATCCTTGATGTTATACTCGGGATAAGCATTAGCAAATTATTTTAGGAAAAAACAATCCAATTGGCTTTAAGAGCCCTAGTTAAGTCACATACAGTCACATTATAAAACAATTAAAAAGTTAAAATATAAAAATTCATTGTTAAAACAAAGTGAAGAATCCACACAAACACGTGGCCTTCGACTAATTATCGAAAATAGGTTAAGAATAGATCTTCTTTTATACGAGATACAGTAAAAAGAAGAAGAAGTAATGACTTTATCAAAAATAATTGAAAATTATTGAATACGGGGGAGGTATCAAAGTTTATTAAAAATTAAAAATTATTGTAATTATTGTTTGAATGTTTATGATAATTATGTTTATCTAAGGTTAAAAGGAGTGAGTAAAGATTACTTAAATTTTGAATGTCTGTTTTTCTATTAATCCGGTAATCCTCTTGAAAAATATAAGACATTTCTAAGAATAATCTTTTATTGTAATTATTTTCTCTTGAAAGGATCTTAATCCCTTCAAAATCAATTCTGTGGTCTAAAGAGGAAACATGATTAGCAAGAGAACATCTTTCAGGATGAAGTCTTATATCACTCTTATGGAGAGATATACGACAGGACAATTTCTGAGAGGTTTGGCCAATATATGTAGAATTACAATCTTTGCAACAAAGTTTATATACTACGTTACTATTATCAGAGATAGGTATTTTGTCTTTTAGAGGATTATATATAGATTTCAACACTAAGGAACTCTTACAAGCAAATTTAATATTGTCTATATATTGTGAAAAAATCTTAGTAAGTCTGGGAGTAACTTCCCTTATGTATGGTAAAGAAACTGTAGAAATAGAAGAGGGAACTATTTCAGAGATGGAGGAAGCATTCTGATCAGTTGCACCTGCTTCAACTATTGGAAGTGATGGATTATCTGTTAAAACAGATGATGTATTGAAAATGATCTTTCTTAATAAGGATTTGGGTTAGGAATTATCAAGGAACAAATTGAAAAGTATATCACGATTCTTCTCCTTGAAAATGGGGTCGGAAAGACTCATAACTCTGGTTGCCATTTGTTTTACCAAATTCACCTTAATGCTAAATTTATGGTAAGAATTGTAGTTGAGATATCTCCCAGAGCTACTTACTTTTCTATACCAATCAATTATAATCACATTATCAGGAGACCTGGTGAAAAGAGTATCAAGAAAGGGTACGGCCATATTGGAGTTTTCCATTTCAAGAGTGAACTGGATATAAGGATCATAACTATTAAAAATAAAAAGGAGATCATCAGTGGAATCCTTGGGACAAGCAAGAATAATATCATCAACATATTTCTTGATGAAAGGGACGTCAAAAGGAAGTACAGGAAGGACCACATCCAACAAATCATCCATAACATAGCAAGCCAATATAGGAGAAATGCTAGCTCCCATAGGTGTACCAAATATTTGTTTATAATATTTATTATTGAAAGAGAAACAAGTGGAACTGAAAAGGAATTCAATCAATTCAATGAACATATCATAGTCAATATTACACTCAACACTGATTGAAGACCAATGTTTGTGTATTGACCGAATGACTGTATCTAAATAAACATTACTAAATAGTGAAACCACATCCAGACTGACCAAAACATAGTCATGAGGAAGAACCTTCCTGTTGAATAGTTCAAATACTTGAAAAGAGTCCTTAATGAAATATTCATTATCAGCATTATATGCTTTTGTCAAAATATTGGTGAGAAAAGTAGCAATAAACTCAGTTGGAGAGTTAATGGATGCAACTATGGGTCTCATAGTTAAGGTCGGTTTATGAATTTTAGGAAGAGTGTAAAATTTTGCTATTACAGAATTATAAGATGTTAATTTTTTTCTAGTTATTTCATCGATTTGTCTCTTGTTATATAATCTCTTAACTAAAGCATTTGATTTTGTTTGAATTCCGTTACTAGGATCTTTTGGGAGAGAAATATAGGAAGAGTCGTTATCAATTATATCTTGGGATAATTTTAAGTAATCATCTTTCAACATAACTACCGTTACATTACCTTTATCTGATTTAGTAACAATTAACTCGGGATGTGATTTAAGAAAATTTTTTGTTTCTGATAGCAATTTTTGAAAAATTGAAGGTTGACTATCATTACTGTATGCATGATTAGTGATGATATTTATGCATTTAGCTACTGCTAAATTTCTGTTTTCTACATTAGAAATAAAAGAGGAAATATAGTCAATGTCGGAGAGGATGGATTTTATAGGAATATCAAAACGTGTTGAACCAAAATTAGGTTTTGATATTCCTATAAAATCCATCCTCTCCGATATTGACTATATTTCCTCTTTTATTTCTAATGTAGAAAACAGAAATTTAGCAGTAGCTAAATGCATAAATATAATCACTAATCATGCATACAGTAATGATAGTCAACCTTCAATTTTTCAAAAATTGCTATCAGAAACAAAAAATTTTCTTAAATCACATCCCGAGTTAATTGTTACTAAATCAGATAAAGGTAATGTAACGGTAGTTATGTTGAAAGATGATTACTTAAAATTATCCCAAGATATAATTGATAACGACTCTTCCTATATTTCTCTCCCAAAAGATCCTAGTAACGGAATTCAAACAAAATCAAATGCTTTAGTTAAGAGATTATATAACAAGAGACAAATCGATGAAATAACTAGAAAAAAATTAACATCTTATAATTCTGTAATAGCAAAATTTTACACTCTTCCTAAAATTCATAAACCGACCTTAACTATGAGACCCATAGTTGCATCCATTAACTCTCCAACTGAGTTTATTGCTACTTTTCTCACCAATATTTTGACAAAAGCATATAATGCTGATAATGAATATTTCATTAAGGACTCTTTTCAAGTATTTGAACTATTCAACAGGAAGGTTCTTCCTCATGACTATGTTTTGGTCAGTCTGGATGTGGTTTCACTATTTAGTAATGTTTATTTAGATACAGTCATTCGGTCAATACACAAACATTGGTCTTCAATCAGTGTTGAGTGTAATATTGACTATGATATGTTCATTGAATTGATTGAATTCCTTTTCAGTTCCACTTGTTTCTCTTTCAATAATAAATATTATAAACAAATATTTGGTACACCTATGGGAGCTAGCATTTCTCCTATATTGGCTTGCTATGTTATGGATGATTTGTTGGATGTGGTCCTTCCTGTACTTCCTTTTGACGTCCCTTTCATCAAGAAATATGTTGATGATATTATTCTTGCTTGTCCCAAGGATTCCACTGATGATCTCCTTTTTATTTTTAATAGTTATGATCCTTATATCCAGTTCACTCTTGAAATGGAAAACTCCAATATGGCCGTACCCTTTCTTGATACTCTTTTCACCAGGTCTCCTGATAATGTGATTATAATTGATTGGTATAGAAAAGTAAGTAGCTCTGGGAGATATCTCAACTACAATTCTTACCATAAATTTAGCATTAAGGTGAATTTGGTAAAACAAATGGCAACCAGAGTTATGAGTCTTTCCGACCCCATTTTCAAGGAGAAGAATCGTGATATACTTTTCAATTTGTTCCTTGATAATTCCTAACCCAAATCCTTATTAAGAAAGATCATTTTCAATACATCATCTGTTTTAACAGATAATCCATCACTTCCAATAGTTGAAGCAGGTGCAACTGATCAGAATGCTTCCTCCATCTCTGAAATAGTTCCCTCTTCTATTTCTACAGTTTCTTTACCATACATAAGGGAAGTTACTCCCAGACTTACTAAGATTTTTTCACAATATATAGACAATATTAAATTTGCTTGTAAGAGTTCCTTAGTGTTGAAATCTATATATAATCCTCTAAAAGACAAAATACCTATCTCTGATAATAGTAACGTAGTATATAAACTTTGTTGCAAAGATTGTAATTCTACATATTATATTGGCCAAACCTCTCAGAAATTGTCCTGTCGTATATCTCTCCATAAGAGTGATATAAGACTTCATCCTGAAAGATGTTCTCTTGCTAATCATGTTTCCTCTTTAGACCACAGAATTGATTTTGAAGGGATTAAGATCCTTTCAAGAGAAAATAATTACAATAAAAGATTATTCTTAGAAATGTCTTATATTTTTCAAGAGGATGACCGGATTAATAGAAAAACAGACATTCAAAATTTAAGTAATCTTTACTCACTCCTTTTAACCTTAGATAAACATAATTATCATAAACATTCAAACAATAATTACAATAATTTTTAATTTTTAATAAACTTTGATACCTCCCCCGTATTCAATAATTTTCAATTATTTTTGATAAAGTCATTACTTCTTCTTCTTTTTACTGTATCTCGTATAAAAGAAGATCTATTCTTAACCTATTTTCGATAATTAGTCGAAGGCCACGTGTTTGTGTGGATTCTTCACTTTGTTTTAACAATGAATTTTTATATTTTAACTTTTTAATTGTTTTATAATGTGACTGTATGTGACTTAACTAGGGCTCTTAAAGCCAATTGGATTGTTTTTTCCTAAAATAATTTGCTAATGCTTATCCCGAGTATAACATCAAGGATACATTCTCGATTAGCGTAAGTTATAAAACTGTGTAGCGAACTGTTTTGTAAATTATGTCTTTTCTCACTTTTGTAGTTCCCTGAAGATGTAAATAAATATTTACGAAAGCTTGGAAATCTAAAAAGAGTACTCTTTTCCTTCATATTGCTGCTTACCTCAATATTTTTCTGTTTGTGTCCTAATTGATCAGCAACGATCACATGCGCTTGTCGCTTTTCAGCTTATATATATATATATATATATATATATACTGTTGCAGGCTATTGTGAACTCCGTTATACCTGTAGTCTAATTTGGGCTCCTAGCGTATATTTGATGTATACCTCTATACAAGTTGACGTCGTAGTGGGATCCGGTATATGTAACGGCTACGGTAGGCTCCGTTGGTGTATATTTGCATACTTCAAAGCAAAGTAGGCTCCGTATATGAAGCATTTCAGGCAATATGAACTCCTTGCGGCGTTGCCACTATCCGCCAGTTGATAAATACAACAAAAACCAAAATTGCCTGTTAGGTATTGACAATGTATAAAACGATTGCGATAGGCCTTTTCCGTCAAAAATTATAATCCGAGACTGCATTTGTGAGTTTGAAACAACACCTATGGGAAACAAAAAATGTTTGTCATATTGAAGATAAAGAGTTTTATATATCATGATTGGAAGAGTAATGATACCCATAAATTAGCATATTAGCATATCATATAAAGACCTACTGACAAAAATAAGCTCGATAGTCGAACTAGTATATGTTTATGGAAAAATATATTCACATAATTGATTGATGCATTTATGCGCCACTAATTATTTCAGTATTGATAGTTCCGAAGAAGGACCTTGCACTTTTTCATGAAAAGTGACGACTGCATGGTGAATTTCTTTGAAAATTTTATATGCTGTTGTACTCGGCCTAGTTAGTAAAATTGTTAATACGTCCAAGTGTCCAACTCAATTCTAAGACTAGCAAATTGATTTGAAAATTTTATATGTTGTTGTACTCGACCTAGTTAGTAAAATTGTTAATACGTCCAAGTGTCCAACTCAATTCTAAGACTAGCAAATTGATTTGACATTTGGCAGGTTGTTTTAAATGTAAAAGGCATATTTTGATGAAAAAACATGTTTTTATTCTTGATCCAGTGGTGTACATCTGGAGTCATATGTCACCTTTCCTTTCCCATTTTTACGCCACTGGCATTTGAAGCTATTTTTATTTCATTTTGTATTCCTCAATGTTTTCATGAAGTATGCAAGATCACTAAGGAAATAAAAGGAAACATTTTCCTTGTATTTTTCCAGTTACTAACTAACTAATCTTACCTATATCATTTTGTCCAATTCTACGAGGGGTATCTACATGCAAACGTTGTGTCATTTGAAGCCTCCCTGTTTAATTTTTTCGATTTTTTTGGCAAAAATTCATCCTGTAGTGAATATATTATGAAAATATGTGTGTTCTCGGTCTGTTCAGGGTAAATTGTTCAAAATTTTTTATTTAAAGTTATAGTTTGATAATAGTAGTTTTTACAACTAGTGCGCAAAGCGTGATTTGCGTACAAGTTGTACACAAGATTTTTTCTACAACCACATTTATTAATGAAAGAAATACAGTAATTAATATAGGTATTTTATTTAAACAGAAAGAACTTACAATATGAAAATAAATAGAAAAATCAGTTGAATGTATAATTGATTGTAAAATGTAAACCTCAGGTAACATAATATTTTCGGTTGCAGTTCGAGTCTTTTCGATAATATCTGAAGGAGTATTTTCAATGTCCGAATTGGACAACTCAAAAGATAAATTATTTTGATCTTGGTTCATGATTCCCAAAAATAATGCCTAATAGGTTAATGTTTTTATAATTAATAAATTAAAATAAATAATAAAATAAATCGGTTACTTACTATTGTTTTAAATTTGAAAATTGTACATTTATAAGAAATTCACTATTAGGTTGAATTGTTGAAAAAAAGTTGACAAAAAAAGTTGACAGGTCAAAGGTATCTTTGTTTGACATTTCGGTGCGGAAAAGTACCATAGCGTGTACTTTTTGCATTACTTTTCCAACGGTTATCAAAAGAATTAAGAAAAGGCCTGCTTTGCGTATAGAAATTTGTGTAGAAAAGCGTGTTTCGCGTAGTGGTTGTAGGAAAAATGTTTTTTTTCTCCTTAAGTGTGTAGTGGAAAAAATATATTGTTCGACTCGTGTGGACTGTCCATATCCACACTAGTTGCACAAACTACTATTACGTACTACACCACAATCATATTGTTTTTATCTAGTTTCAAATATTGAACTTGTTTGAATTAAAAAAAAATAGCCAATTTATTGCAGCAAGATAAATTACAGATCTACATATTTTGTTCGACGATCCACGCGAAATAAGTCGCGGCACAGTTAATGGTGAGGTTTATCTAGATTTTTTTATCAACTTTTAGTGCCTACCCTACAAATACTTTTTCCTGATGTAAATCATCCAAATGAGATAGATCGATCTATTTATTACCAACAAGACGGAGCTCCACCGCATTTTGCACGTACAGTTAGAAATTATTTAAGCGAGGTCTTCTCCGATATGTGGATTGGAAGACGTGGAACGATCGAATGGTCGGCTAGTTTCCCCGATTTGACTCCTCTCGATTACTTTTTATGGGGCTATTCAAAATCCAAAGTTAATTTCACTAGACCAGGCAATATTGCTGATTCAAAATTTAGGATAACGGAAGAAATTAATAAAATAACTCAGGGGTCATACAAAATGTTGTACGAGAATTCCGAAATCGCCTCGGTTATGGTCAAGAAGTGCATGGTGGTTATTTTGAACATTTAATTCAATTGTGAAGTACATTGAAAAATGCATTCTAAATATTATGCGACATTATTATCTTCATTCTGTGTAAAGTTTTGTGATAGACATTATCAAAATTTTACATCTTAAAAATCAATTTTCTAAGTAATGCTGCAACAAATTTTAAAAAGAACTTCATATTGCTGAACAGAGGACTGTCTTGGCATCACCCTGTATATGCAGTTATGCCCGAATCTCTCATCAATTTTATTGCCCTCCACCCTCGAAATATAGACCGATTAGTTGTTATAACATAAACGAGTGACGAAGGGATGTATTTTTTTACCTAGAGTGGAAGATAACGCATTTATATTTTGTTTTCTATGAAGTAACCTATTGATTCAATTTACGGAGTTTCATTTAATTACCTACATTATTATAATAATTTCTCTATTATAAAAAAGCATATTAACAAATTATTCGAAACGTCAATTGCTTAGTCTTAATTTTTATATACATATAATTGAACACTAGATAAAACAACTTTCAACTGCATTATGAAACTGCTTATACAGGATAACTCATAAATTATGGGCCATATTGTAACCGCATGTTCAAAAGATGGAGATAAAATTACTTAACTGAATGATAAGGGGTTTGAGATACAGGGTGCTAGAGTTATGAGATATCAAATATATTTTTGTCAATTACTCAGCCATTGTTTTAGACAAATAAGAGTATGATGATGTATTCAAGGTACAGGGTTATTCATTATAAATTACCCACCCCCCTATCATCGTTATTATTACTTAAAAAAAATATATTATTTAAAAATTGTTTGGTTACAGCAGGTTACAGAGTTTTCCTAATATTTTATCAAAAGTTCAGTAGCGTGGATACAAAAAATAATAGTTTTTTTTCAAATGGGATACCCTGTATATTTTCACATTTTTGAAATGGTCTTTTTTCTCTGATTTCAAAAATATATAATATGTTACCTCCGTTTTTAAGTTATCAAATGTTGGAAATCTTAGTTTTAGTAATTACTGTGAATAGGATAAAGATAATATATCAAAGTTAGCTATGAAAATGAGAACTAATACTTATTTGATAATCTACATTTTTCTGATAGAGTAATTAAAAACGTTCACAGTAAGGTGGAAGATACTATCCATAGTAATAATAATAATATACAAGTGGTTAAAGAGAGGATTCAACTTGAAATTAACGAGCTAAATAAGAAAAATGAAGTCATCTGCAATGTTTTTATAAATAATATAAGAAGGTGTTATCAATTATGCATTAACAATAATGGTGGACATTCCGAATATCTTTTATGGGTCATTATTTATAAATTTTCTAAAATAAATCTTTGTTTTTTATATACATATACAGGGTGTCCCACGTCGATTAAGACAAGTAATATATCAGAATTGGGCAGTAGTAGATAATTATAATTTTGGGGGTGTAAATTAGAGCAAATGTTGTATCTTTTCTTGTTATTGTGTTACCCAATGAGATATTTGTATTTGGTCACGTGACGTCACATTCAAAATTATTGATGGGACAACCTGTATATTTGTGCCTTTCTGTGTTCTTGACGTAACATTTGGTTACATTCATTCAGTCTATATATCTTGCAACAAAATTGGAACCAGTAGAAATAATCTTTAAACATAAGGTGAAAAAACCGAAATCTATATGGAAAATTGAATTCAAACCTTATAAATAGGAACAAGAGGGCAATGAAAAAAAAACAAAATAAACATCGTGATCATTCGGAGTCAAGAAAAACTTATGTATAGAACCAGTAAAATTATAATCTGAACGAGTAGATTATTAATTTAACACTCTCCAATTTTAATATAATGAAAAGTTTCCAAGCCCGAATCAGTAAGAAAAACAGTGTGAATAAAACGATTTCAAATGCCTTTCAATATTCAAAATGACAGAGTAATATTATCTGAACTAATGGAAGTAATAATAAATTGAATTCATATTTCATAAAAAACTGACCAATCCAAAGCTCCCGTTTCTGAATCGTTCAAAATGTCGAATTACTTGAGAGCTCTTGTATTAATATCCAATTCCTGAATTTATTTTTTAAAATAGACTATTCTGCTCATAGCTTTGATTTTCTTGAAGAATACTTTAACTATAATAAACATTTACCAATACTGTAATTCTGTATCTATTCAATGAAATACTATCAGAAGGAGCTTACTCCGACCGCTAAAGTGATGGGGTACTCAACTGCGGCAGTGCCAAGTTTATCGGATCCTACTTTGACCTAAATATATGACATACAATGTATATCAAGTTTTCAACACATCGCCATCTAGAAATATACACGCGCACTACAAAATAATACAAATTCACGAAAACGGCCAAAACTAGCTCCTTCTGAAAACTATGCCAAATCAATCTAGACATAAATATAAGGTAGCTGATGCATTTTTTAGGACTTGGTAAGTTGGGCTCCGTATATCGGAGCCCATTTTACCGCGGAGCTCACTTATACCTCAGATTTAACATGGGTGGAGCCCACCTTGTATGTTAACTAAATATATATATATATATATATATATATATATATATATATATATATATA
>CAJUYG010002022.1:431-17565 GCA_910591675.1 Galerucella calmariensis
AAAAACACAGTAGCGACTTTCGATTATAGGCACGTTGCCAAAAAAAACACTGTAGCGACGTTGGCTTATAGACACGTTGCCAAAAAAAAATACAGCAGCTACTTTCGCTTATAGGCACGTTGCATTGTAGAATACAAAACACATCATCGTAGATTTCAAAATATGTCATCAAATAATTCAAAATATATCATCACAGAAATCAAAATATATTAACGTAGAATTCAAAATATATAATCATGAAATTCAAAATAAATTAACGTAAAATACAAAATATACCATCGTAGAATTCCATCAAAAGAAATACGATAAAATCATTATCGTCGGTCACAATAAGCTCACATTTTTTATTATTTTATTTAACATTTCTGATTATTCATCTAGTAATATTAATCTGCGGAATTAGAAAATTCCCCAGGCCATATGCGAAGCGTACCCTTAGCGACAATACTTTTACGATTCGTTGTCATATTTTTGTTGTCAAATCTGTCGTTTTCCAATATATTTACGATATTTTACAATCTCAACAAAATAAAAAAAATGTCAAAAAGTTGCTTTGTCGAATACGGCCTTTGTATCTCCGGCTTTTAACAGTTATCATATCGAAGTAAATATGTCTCTCAATAAGTAAATTGCAAAGCGTTAAAATAAGTAAACTGCAAAGCGTTAACGAATCAAAGTTAATACAGCTTTCGACAGGTAAACTGCAAAGCGTTATCAAATCGGAGCAATTATGATTTTAGCGGTGGTGAAAAGTAGCGATAAAAATAAGTTAGTTTAATGAACAATAATAAACGCTTGCAATCACTCTAACTATTGCCTTAAAACAATTTTTATTATTAGTAACTCGTTATGGAATTTTAAATTCGGAGAATTGACTGTACCAAACTATAAAGTGAAATTTTCAATGTAAATGGATACATGGAGACGTCATATGTCAAGCGAGCAAATTTTAAGCTTAAGCACGCGCGTAATTGAATGTAAATGTACCTTAATCATGTTCTTAACTTACTTTTTTTCCACAGATAACCTATTTTTTATCTCAAATCATTCGTTTGTCAATATTTTTATTACTTTCAATACTCCCTAATAATTCTTTTCAAACTTAGCTAAATGACTATTTACCGATTGCTGGAATACTAGCTCACCCATCTTGATAACTTTGTTACGTTGTCTGGTATAGATTCAATCAATGTTTTTTTAGCCTGGTAGATCACCGTTTACTGTGGTTAATAAATAAACATGCGAAAATACCTTGGTGTTTGGTTCCGAAGGAATAAAGGTTGTTCGTAATTCAAGAATAAAGTCTATTCGGCTATTCTGATTCGTTATCGCTGATTTCTGTTTTCAATATATTTATTTTATTACCGTTTTTAACGAAATATATCAGTATAGTTTCTTTATTTATGAGAATCCGCCGATTACTAGAGTAACTTCAGAATTCGGTGTTGATTTGAATACATTTTTTTTGTTCCAATAGATTCTCTCTTGATATTGCATCCACAGCGATGCATTGTATAATCATCATTAAATAACTCAACCTCCTTGCTAGTATACAAGGTTACATTGCGGAGATTTTCGCTCATATTGGATACAGACTCGAAGTTTCAACTCGGAATTCTTCCCATCTAAGTCTTGGTCTATGGTTATCTCTAGATTAAACATTTTTAACCATCCAAATCCCAAACAGCCCTTTCTTCACCCTTCACCTCGGTCCTATATATTTTATGTGGACGTTGAAGGAGATCGGATAACTAACACCGTATATGTTCGAAATTATATTCCATCTCAGTCTCGCAAAATAAAAAATAACAAGTAGTATCTAGTATCTATTTCTTGGTCGAGTGAGTTTTATGAATATAATTTATTTGTAATTAATTAGAATGGCATTTTGGAGACCATTTGAAACGACAGTCCAAGATGATGCGAGGGAATCTAATAATTTGGCGCCACAAACAAATGCAAATGACTTAGCAATAAATGATAATGATAGGGGAGAATTTAAAAACAAAGATTTACATGTTCAGTGTCAACGCCTTGATTTAAATATGTACCCGTGTTTGAAAAAAAAATTCTGTAATTTCTGAGGCTAATCACCGACGCCGGGAGCACTCTACCCCTAACCAGAAATTTTGGCGAACCCACTAGTGTTCCAACCAGTTGTAGCGTTCTTTAACGAGCCCAACGTCCATGGACTCGGGACCTCGGTTTTACGTCTCCTCCGAAAGACGGCTACATTATACCTTGTGCTCATGGGTATAATGCCTGCGAGCTGTGATATGCTACTCACCCTAGTAGTCGAAGTGTTTCGCTGCAGGCTGTACGGGCCCTATACCATGGTTTTCCCTGGCTTGGTCACCCATCCAAGTACTAACCATGTCCGACCTTGCTTGACTGTAATTATCGCATCAAACGCGTTCCACTACAGTGCTGGGTCGTCGTCCGATAATAGACATTTATGAAAACGATTCTATGACCAGTTGGAACGAATCTAATAAAAAAACAGTAAAGATCAAAAGTTGAAAGTGATAGGTTACAAGATTTCATTACTATTTTTAAAATAACTGATAAAATTATAAAAAATTTTGTGCTTTGTTTGGTAATTATAGAATCTCAAAAACACAAATAATTGCGTTCACCAGAAGAAGGAATAGGGAAGGACTTGGCCCTCTGACGCAATACGAATGTCGGATGGAGTAAAATAATTTAGGGTTATCCAAGACCCAGGTTTAACTTGGAACCGACACCTTTATAAAACGGACAATATCAACAAATTTTTGGTTTTTTTTTCTGTCTGTTAGATATGCATACAAATAATAATAAATTCATGTGTTGATCATTTTAAGTTTCAATTATTTCATGTATTTTGTCAGTTTTAAGTTTAAATTATTTTTAATGTGGAATATGAAGATTTAGGATATGTTGTCATAATTGCAGACTAATGAAATTGATAGCCATAAAAGCCCCATACCATATCTCTTGTCAGAGTTTAATATTGCAAATTGAAATATCGAGAACAAATTATTATAAACCCAAAACCAAAATAAATGTGTAACAAAAACGAAACAAAGATCATAGACAAATAAATAAATTATTTCTCTACGACACAGACGCACTGCTTAACTATTATTAGTGGTTGTATAAATTATTATGTTTCTTTGCTTGATTTATGCGGCCAATTCTCCAAATAATACTGGCCATAATGTCAATGTACTCTCCGGGAAATCTCTATTGAGGCTGAATTGCACCCTCCTTGAATGAATAAGATTTTGTTTACACCCAACCAGTTACCAAATACCTATACAGTTTGGCAAGTTCATCTGAAGCTACGAGGAATCGGTAAGAGGCGAGGAAACATGGCGCATATCTGTCATAAAGGTACAAAAGGCGTACGATACCTATTTTACCAAGTAAAATTGAAAATACAAAGGTTACTGACAATACCAACGCCACTGGATAAATCAATATCAGTCAATTGACGAAGTGAGAGGGAAGAACACATGCACGCGCTTGCCAATAAGAAGTCAGCTTTCTATGAAAATCACCATTTATGTAATTCGTAGGATGTGGTAATTATGGTTTTCGTACAACGATGCCAAAGCTTGAAGATGCCCATAACAAATTTGGAAAAGTGCTCGTTTTTTAATATTCATAAATGGAGAAAATAATGTTAATAGACAAAATCCAAGGAAACAAGCACATTCAAGAATTAACCTTTCATCATATTGTTAATAAAAAGTGCCTTTTTTAATTATTATCACTACATACTTAGCACTTTAGCTTTTTCATAGTTAAACGTGGCAATATCGAATGTTTTCGACTGTATTCCTTTCACTGCTTCAGATAAACTTGCCAAAGTTATATATGGTTGAAATAATACCTTTCTTGGTGTGCGTCATCGATGGTGACGTATATCCGGGTTTTCGGCATGTCCTTTGTTTTATTTGCTATTTTGACATATAGCAAACCTTAAATTTGATAAATAAAATCATCAGTATCGTATCCAGTCAAATTCGAAAAGGTTATATGGAATTAATAATTACCAGCTTCTTTTTCTAACTGAAAATACTTAAGAACCTTTAAAATACTGATGTTTTTCGGTATATTTAATAATTGACCGTAAACAACAAAGTACAGACCTGACGAGAACTGTCAGTGTTACAGTAGAAAAAGACTTAAGACACATTGCCGCTACGAAAGTAACGCCTTCATAGTATTTTGAGCTCCCGATTGATATGTTGCACTTGTGCGTAATCTAAACATCAACCAATCAAATTTTTGTGAGTCTAAGATTAGGGTTAACGTTTGTAATACATTTAAACGATTCATTATTGTGATATTTTGATTGGGATTAATCACAGAACTGCCTTTTTTCCATTTCTTCCTACGTAATGTGTTAGAATGACATTAACAATCGATGACGCACACCAAAAAGGGTATCTGTATCTGTAGAGTGGGGTGGGTGAGTGTAGGCTCACAGCACTTAGGCCACATGTGACCCATTGTACATCCTCCCGACGAGTTGTCCTCCTGGGTCATCGTCCATCCTGTCCTTCTCAGGAAGGTGGACAGGTCACTAGGAAACATCTCCTTTATATCGGCAGGTGTAGGCCAAGACTCACCGAACACACTCTCTTATTGACGATAACTCCGGACACTCGCATAAGACATGTCTGACAGTTTCATCTTCCTGCATAGAGATGTGTCCACTAGCCCCATAGTATGGAGGTGTTTCCTTAGTTGACAGTGGCTAGTCAAAAATCCTACTGTCAAACGAAGGTTTTTCCTGGTCATCGCCAGCTTTCCAGGGTGATCCTGGCAAGACTGCATCCTTTGATTCCATCCCATCTCTTAAAGGATTGAGCATGGGTGTAACGTTTGGCTAGTTCCGCAATTGTCGAAGTCGTTAGGCCGTAGGTGTCACTGGGTCCTAACCAAGAAGGGTATTATTTCAACCATACCTATGCATACAACTCAAAAATAAAGACAAACTACAAAGAATAGGGCGGTCGAATTCTTAGGCATCGTTAAGCGACCAATTTTTCTTAGGTTTAAATTGTGTACCGGGTGGTCCAATAAGACGATCTCTCGGCTATACATAAGAAACTATTCATGTTATAACTTTAGGAAAAAAATTCCTTAGGAAAAGTGGACAAGAGAAATTGCTGGAAATTACTTTCAAGTTTCTAGGTTAACCGCTAGGGGGCGTAACCTGTAAAGAAAAATTTAAAAACCAGTTTTTTGTGAAATATGCCCAATTATACCCAGTGTTAAATAAGTGAACTGAAAAAAGGACTAAATTTCGCACAAATTTGTTTAAGTAATTACTTTTTATTCTATTTTTCCAAATAAAGGGTGGGGGAAAGTGGGAAAGAGTTTGTGGATAAATACCTATAACTTTGGTTTGAATCAACCGATTTTAACGAAATTAGTGTCAATAGAAAGAGTGTAGATAAATTAATTACATCTACTATGAAACAATGGAATTTAGTTCAAATTTTCATAGGTAGAGGGTACTTTCGAACGAAAAAAATTAAAATTTGTTTTCTTGTAAAATGTTCAATGGAAACTCTCAATTATTGTGAATTATAATGGAACTGAATTGAATTCTCAACAAAACGGCGCAAACCGCATGTTGATGGCTTTTGTCGAGCTCGAGATATGGATAAAAACGCATAAACATAAGTGACTATAGTCTTGACATCCTGTATTATAACTTAAAATTAAACATGGGAAAGAAAGATCATACAGATATCTTGGTCATTAAAACTTGTTGTCCAATTAAATGTTCAAATTGTTTTTCATCGTCTTCCACACAAATATGTAATCTAGCACGCTTTGACATATCTGTTGATATACTATTTATAGCGTTTCTAATGCGCTGTTGCATGTCGTCTATCGTGGTTGGTGAGTTTGGTAGGCAAAATCCTTCAATCTTCCCCACAGATAAAAGTCCAGACATGTTAAGTCTGGAGATCTAGCTGGAACTGACAATATACTTACCCTTCCAATCCACCCATTTGGATAGCTTACATTCAAATAATCTCTAATTCGTCTGAAAAAGTGCGCAGTACCTCATGTTTGTAAGGAAATATCTTTCAATAAAACAGACAACCAATTACCCAGAAAATCCAAATATGTATCGCCATTTGAAGTTCCAAGAAATATGAACCTGCGATCTTTCCGTCAACTATACCACACCAAACATTAAGACTCCATCTATCTTGAAGCTGCACTTCCTCTACCCAGTGCGGATTTTCTTCAGACCAATAATGCTTATTATGCAGATTAACACCCCCCGCACTATTAAGCATCGTCTGCACACAAAATTTTTGACATGATATGAGGTTGTTGTTCAATTTAACAATTGCAGTAACCTGAGATTGAAGCAGCATTTAATTGGACATTAATTTATGTATGATCTTTCTTTTACATATTCAATTTTAAGTTATAATACAGAGTGAGTCAATACTATACTTACTTATGTTTATGCGTTTTTATTTATATCTCGAGTTCGACAAAAGCTATCAACATGCGGTTTGCGCCATTTTGTTGAGAATTTAATCCAGTTCCATTTTTAATCACAATAATTAGGTGTTTCCGTTGAACATTTTTTGAGAAAACAAATTTTAATTTTTTTCATTCGAAAGTACCTTCTACCTATGACAATTGAAACTAAATGCATTTGTTTCATAGTAGATGTAATTAATTAATCTACACTCTTTCTAGTGACACTAATTTCGTTAGAATCGGTTGATTCAAACCAAAGTTATAGGTATTTCTCCACAAACACTTTCCCACTTTCCCCCACCCTTTATTTGGAAAAATAGAAAAAAAAGTACCTGAATAAATTTGTGCGAAATTCAGGCCTTTTTTTAGTTTACTTATTTTACACAGTGTAAAATTAGGCATATTTCACAAAAAACTGGTTTTTAAATTTTTCCTTACAGGTTACGCCCCCTAGCGGTTAACCTAGAAACTTGAAAGTAATTTCCAGCAATTTCTCTTGCCCACTTTTCCCAAGGAATTTTTTCTCCTAAAGTTATAACATGAATAGTTTCTGATATAAAGCCGAGAGATCGGCTTATTGGACCACCCGGTACATCGGTTCTAAATGTAATACACATTCATGTATCTTCCGACATTCTTCCAAATTAAGCCACTGCAATTCTAACAGCTTGGGTCAGTAGATTTGGATGCAGTTGACAGCATGAAGTATGACTTTTAATCTTTAATATCTACTGTTACTCACCTGATTGAATAAGGTATGTTAGTATTTTTTAAATCTAAACCACATTTTAAAGGGAAGCGGTTTGCTATTACATTGTTTTTTCACAATAACAAAAAGTATTGAAAACTAAAAATATGTCACTACACTTGTCACTTTCAACAGCATCACAACGCGCAAGTTTCTAACTAAAAATTTGATCCCAGTCAGCGAATTATTCTGATAGTTGGCAAGTGGTCCAAAACTGCAGATTTTTTCAAAGTATTTTTAAATCCCCAAATGCCAAATTGTTTCTACGAACGCTTTTTTTTTAAATGCGCATGCCTCTGACGGTTTCTGACTGTTCTTCGAACAAACCTAATAATTCGAATTTACAACTAGATGATAGGAATAATACAGTAATAGAATTAGAAGTAAGTGATAATTCTAAGACAAACCATGGCTCGAGTAATAATTCAAGTGTAAATAGCGAATCTTCAAAAACACAAATCGAAATACTGAAGAACAGGTTCCGGTCTACTAGTTAAACCCCCTAACATATTAGATTTGTAAAAAGGGGTGATGTTAGGTAAATCAATCTTCGAATGAAGATTGGCTGCACTGATACGTCAAATGTCACTATGACAGAATTCGGAATAAGAGCCCTAGGATAAACTATTGTAAGCACCAGGTCTTTTCGGAAACTCGCTTCAGTAAAAGATATGGCAACAGCTGCTATTTTGAGATGACAAATGGTTAAGAAACTGTCAATGTATGTCGCTTCTCCCATTGAATTTTTGAGACAAATTTCGTTTCATGTAAATTAAAATTAGGAATATCAGAATTCAATGTTTCCTTTTATTTCCATTAATCTGAAAAAAAAATTGAAGAACGTGTCGCCGGACACACGGTAAGAGCTTTAGTTCCTTTTAAGCAATAATCAAATGTTTTGAATCAATAAATAAATACACATATTAATATAAGAATTTATTTTACTCTGGATGAAACTTCATTTAAGAAAAATATACAGTGGTATTAATTATAAAAATCTTATCATCAAGTTGATTGGCACAAAGTACATATTAAGTATTCTATTAACTGTAATTAATAATACAATGTATGCTGACAATCAACATTTTGCGCCGAGAGGAGATAACGCGAGAGCCCACGCGCTCAAGGCACATAACGCAACGTAACAGTCAGATCTTTTTCGTCGCGACCCCCCAGCGCTCTAACCTAACGTAAAGAACTTAAGTTCTAAAATGACCTAATGTGGTAATAGATTCGTCTAGTTTCAAGTTCCGCATTTCCTACCAGTGCCGCTATTCTTGAATTTGTGGGAATAGAAATACAGAGGGGAAATGATCAGAAGTGGGCGCTGTTACCTCAAATTTTAAAATGCCGTATTCTTGAAAAATTTCTATCGAAAAATGAGAGAAATTATCACTCCCAAAGGGGAATTTTATTCTATTGGTCATGACTGAGAGAAAAAGACGAAATACTGTGAAAACATTTAGATTTAACCTCAAAACTTATCGTTGGCTTGTTTTTTGTCAATATAAGGATATTTTATTCTTGAATTTTGTAGACTTTTTAACTGTTTTTCGGTAAATAATGCATTATGGATGAATTCAACCAAGTTTTGCATTGGCATGATGCCATGATTAATGATTTTGAGGATGCTTTTGGGAAGAAATAAATATTGGAAGAGATGTTCTTCCACAGACAAATCCGTTTGAACTTTCTACTAGAAAATTTATACAAATTTTTAGATTAACAAAACCTATTGTTGAGGATGCTATTGAAATATATGGAGGCTCCGACAAGAACATCATCCTTGACCATACAAACTAAGGTAAATATGGTGAAACTTTGTTTTTGCTTTTGGTGGGATCACCTAAGCTCATACTATACTACAGCCATTGGTCATACATAGCATATTATATGTGTGTATACCACAGTTATATTTCGCGTGAGCAAAAAATCCTAAAGTTTATTAAGTAGAAACTAACTCATTTTTTAATGGACACAAAACCAAGAACCGCGAAGAAAAAAAGGTTAGGTTGAAGTTGAAAACATCTTATTTGGTTAAAATTCATAGCAAAAACAGTATACTTATATAAAGTACTTATATACTTATTATAAAGTATACTTATACTGTCAAAATTTTCTACGTTTTGATTGGTAGTACAATTTTGAGAACTTAGACAACACTGTTTCCTTTTTCCCACTCATTTCTATTCTTTGATTTCAAGAATACCACTGTTTTTGAAATCGAGTGAAATTTTGTGGGAATAGAAATGTCAACATTTCCGTGGGGAGTAAAAATTTCAGGGAATTTCAAGAATAGCGACACTGGTACGGAGTTTGTTGGTTTTGATTTTAATATCATAAAAGAAGTCTAATGAGGTGAGATCGGATGATTTGGCGGACCATTCCACAGTTCGTCTTCTTGCGATCAATCGATCTGGAAACCATATTCTGCGGTCTAAAGTGTTGGTAATATGTATAACAGGAAAAATCTGGGTCAATTCTGAATTCATTTCTGCAATCACGGTCAGTTTCAGTCAACTCATGGATAATAATGGTATTTTACATTTTTTAAATATTTGATACTGAAAACTTTCCAATATTCAAATCTCCCGCATTGTAGTTTGGATCGTCTATTGCCAACAAAATAAATCTTATTCAATATTTGCATCAAGTCTAGGTCAACTTTGCATCAGTACATCCCTATCGTGTTCCAATTATTCGTATTTCTTTTCTGCTTACCGTATATTGAGATATCGTCAACTCCAAAGCATCACTAAAATTTCATGTTCCTAAATTCTAGTACTGTATGCAATAAATATTGCGCTGTCCTTTCCAGTTGAGAGAATTTTAATTTGAACGGCGCGAATGAAATACATCATAATTCAATATCAAAATAGTCCAGTAACTGAACACCTGAAAATATCGAAAGCTCCTGAAAAGTTGCTGAAGACTTCACTTTGGAGGTCACGGAAGGTGTTTTTAAACGAGAAAAAACTTGACGGAAGTTTACGGAAGGGGGGAAAATGGCCCCCTACACCCTGGAAAACGGGTTTCTCGCTAATATCTGGTTCAATATGAGAATAAGAGAATTTTTCTTCGGATAAAAATTAAGATCGTCTTATTATCTACAAAAATGATTCCCATCATTTTTTTCGAAAACTCGATAGTTATCGAGATAATGAGATCTAAAAGTCTCCTCATTTCAGCTGCTGCTCTGTCTGAAGGAATTCTGCTGTCTAAGCATCAACTTGTAAGCGGGATGACGAATTGTTCCATAACTCGGCAAAAAATTGACATTTTCCGATGATTCAAAGTTCATCACAATGGGAAGACCCGTAGCTATCATTCCATGTGACTTGCAGCTCGTTCGTACTTGAGATCTTGAATGATCTCAGAAATTTTTTTTGTAATATATTTCTTGCCTTTTGGTGAAAAATTGATTTGTTTATTTATTTAAAAAAAAGTGCAGTTTTTACCGGTGTAATCAATTTCCCTGATTTCTGGAAAATGATTGGATTTTATTAAAAATCAAAAAGTACATTTAAGCTTTAAAATGATGTGCATTGAAAAGCAATATATATAGGATGATAAATTTTTAAATCGCGCTTGTTCCACATATTGTACAGAACTCCGAAAACGGCTGAAAAATGTAAATAAACAAATCAATTTCTTATCAAAACGCAAGAAAGATATTAAAAAAAACTTCTGAGATCATTTAAGACCTCATAAGGTTCCATTATTAAAAAAATAGGATTAAAGGACAATTTTCATAAAAAATATGAACAAATTAATGAAATAGTCTTAAACTCTTGTGGAAAGAATCTTTGACCGCTTTTTTAAATATTTTTGTCAAGTACGAACGAGCTGCAAATTACATGGAATGATAGCTATGGGTCTTCCCATTGCGATGAACTTTGAATCATCGGGCAGAGCAGCAGCTGAAATGAGGAGACTTTTAGGTCACATTATCTCAATAACTATCGAATTTTCGAAAAAAATTATAGGGACCATTTCTGTAGATAATAAGACGAACTTCATTTTTTATTGGAAAAAAATTCTCTAATTCGCATATTGAGCTAGATATTAGCGAGAACCCCGTTATCCAGGGTGTAGGGGGCCATTTTCTTCCTCTTCCGTGAACTCAATCGCGTTAAGCTTTTTTCTAATCGCGTGAACTTTTCCGCACTCATCTTAGTTTAGAAAGTGTAATTTCATTGAAGAAAAGGAAATTAAAAATAGTATGTGAGGAATGTTCAAATTTCCTGGAAAATATGGTAGTATTTATGAAAAAAGTAGAAAATATGGAAAATGATTTAAAGGAAGTTAAAACGTTTATGATGGATATGAAAGCTCCACATGGAAGAGATATTGCTATGCAGCAAGCTGGAGCAGTAAATAATTTAAATACATATAGCAGTGTTGTGAGAAATAATAAAGAAGTATTGATAATTAGATCTAATGAAAATAAATCAATGGAAGAAATTAAGAAAAAATTAATTGAAAATGTTGATCCAGTTCAATTGAATGTGGAAGTTAATGTTAAAAGAAGTCTAAAAAATGGAGGAGTTTTATTAGAATGTGGTAGTAAAGATGAAGCTTCAATTGTATCAAACTCAATTAAACAGAATTTAGGAGAATCATATGAGGTAATTGAACCGAAAAAAGTGTATCCAAAATTAAAAATTATTAATGTCCCCAAAGATATACTAGAAGAAGAAGAAGATATTGAAGAAGTAATTATAAGACAAAACAAAATTGGAAACATTGGGGATAATTTTCATTTAAAAGTAATAAATAAGTCCAAAGAAATAAATAAAACAGGATTGATTAATCTAGTAATAGAAATAGGGAATTTGTATATATTAGTTTATATAGGTGTAGAATTTTTGAATTTGTAAGTGTTCCAAAATGTTTTAAGTGTCAGGGATTTAATCATTTTGTCAAAGATTGTAAAATAGAGGAGAATTTTTGTGGAAATTGTAGTAAACATCATAAATCTAGTGAATGTAAATCAAATGAAAAATGTTGCATAAACTGCCTACGGGCTAACTCAAAATTCAATTTAAATCTGGATGTTAAACATGCGGTGTGGGATAGATCTTGCCAATGTCTTATAAAAATGGAAAAACAACAACTTAAAAAGACAAATTTTATATAGCAATTAGAAATTGTTCATTTGAATACGTGCAGCTTATTGTCCAACTTAAATCAAATTAATACTTTATTACATAGAGGTAGCATTGATCTTTTAGCACTAACAGAAGCAAGAGTAACAACTGAAATTGAAGATAATGAAATATATATATCAGGGTTTAATACAATTAGACTTAATTCCGAGAATAGGCATACAGGTGGCATAGTGTGTTATGTAAAAAATGGTATTCCTTATGAAATAATTTACGAATTGACAATTCCAAAAATGTTATGGGTAATAGGGTTGAAAATTAAAGGAATGTGGTTTGTTATTTTGTACAGATCCCCAAGCTCTAGTATTTCTGCATTTTTAACTGAATTGGATGGTATAGTAGAGGAAATTTTTGAAAAATGCAAGGTAAAAGTTTTTTTCATTGGTGACTTTAATATAGATGTTAGTCCAGGAAAAAATGATTTTTATGGTGGGAAATTAATTACTCAAATGAAAGCTTTTCAACTTGAACAGATAATAAAGGAATATACCAGAATAACACAAAATACTAGAAGTACAGTTGATCTAATATTTACAAATAATAACGAAGTAAAAGCTGAAGTGATGAGGGAACCAAAAATTACAGATCATGATATGACGTACTTTAAAATGAAGTTTAAGGATCCTCAAAGTAAATTAAAATTATATAATGATAATACACCTATTTTTAAAACAAGAAATGTTAAAGATATTAATGAGAATGATTTTGAAAAAGCCTTACATGAAAAACCTTGGAAACGTGAGATGAATGTAAATGACCTGCTGGCAAAATTTTATGAAAATATTACTTCTGTTTTGAATAATTTTGCTCCAGAAATAACTATATGTAAAAGGGTTGGTTATGAATGGTATGATAATGAAATAAATTCTTTACAAAAATCAAGAGATCTGGCATATAAAAGGGCTATAATTACAGATATGGCCACCGATTGGGTAGAGTATAAATATAAAAGAAACCAAGCTGTTAGTTTAATACGATCAAAGAAAAGGTTATATTTTGAAAACTTAATAGATAAAAACAAAGGAAATAGTAGAAAAATGTGGCAAAGTATTAAAAAAGTAATGGGTAAAGAACAGGGTGAGATGATATAAGCTGTATACTTTAATGATATATTAGTGGAAGATGATAAATCATTAGCCGATTCATTTAATAATTATTTCGTACAAAGTATAGAACTAATAATAGCTAATAGGGATCATGATCTGAATAAAAGAAATCATGTTATTATTAATAACCAAATAACACCTTTATACAACTTTCAAAAAATAACCCAACAAAAAGTAAAAAGTTTAATACTAAATTTGCAAAAGGATTATTCAACAGATGAGATTACCAAAACCATTATGCTGAATGGCTTAAATACTATTAGTGATAAATTAACAGATATAATAAATTTAAGTATAGAACAAAGTAAATTTCCTGACTTGTGGAAAACATCAATTATTGTACCTATTCAAAAGATAACAAATACAAAAAAATGTGATGAATTCAGACCAATTAACATGTTGCCTCTTTGTGCAAAAATAATAGAATTATACATAAAGGAACTTCTTCTAGAACATATTAACAATAACAATATTTTAATTGAAAATCAGTCTGGTTTTAGAGAGAAACATTGTTGTGAGTCTGCATTACAACTGGTTGTCTCAAAGTGGAAGGAATCTATAGATTCAAAAAAAGTCATTTGTACTGTTTTTCTTGATTTTAAAAGAGCGTTTGAGACAATAAACTTGTTAATCAAAAAACTGAAAAATATGGTATACTTGGAAATGCACAAGAATGGTTAAGCAGTTACTTGAAAAATCGTTACCAACGAGTAAAAGTGAATAATTTTCAGTCCAGTGAACTTCTTGTGAAGTATGGAGTCCCTCAAGGAACAGTATTGGGGCCTCTTCTTTTCATTTTATATATCAATGATATTGTTAACTTCTGTGATATTCCATTAGTTTTAAATTTATTTGCTGATGACACTACAATTTCAGTAGAGGGTGAAAATGTGGAAGAGGCAATGAATAAAATGCAAAATATTATTAAATTGTTGGAATCGTGGCTTATTGATAATGATTTGTATGGAAACACAAATAAAACAGTGGTGATGTTGTTTAACAACAATAAACGTAATGTTGCATGCGATATTAAGTTGTTCGGTCAGTCCTTAAAACTTGTTACTGAATGTAAATACTTAGGTGTTATTATCGATAAGGATTTGAATTTTAAAAAACATGGTCAGTATGTTCATAAGAAAATTAGTAAAAAAATCAATTATTTCAGGAGAATAAGTTCAAATATATCTATAATGACAAGAGTAACATTATATAAAACCATAATTGCACCACATTTTGAGTATCGTCCAACAATTTTATATTATTTGAGCCAGTCTGAGAAGTCTAAATTACAGATTTTACAAAATAAAGCAATGAGGGTTATTTTAAGAGTAAATAGGTACACTGGTATTAAAGATATGCTTGACCGTTTAGGATTTATGAGTGTTAATCAGCGAATGGTTTTACAGAACGTAATTTTTATTTTTAAAATAATTCATAATATGTTACCAAAATATATGTCCAACAAAATTAGTTTTGTTAGAGATATACATACTCACAACACTAGAACATCTAGTAACATATATATACCGACTACAAGAACTATTTCAACACAAAATTCTCTATTTTACAAAGGTTTATTGTTGTATAATAATTTGCCAATTTCTATAAAATCGTGTATCACCCTTGACACTTTCATAAGAGAAGCTTTTAATTATGTAAAAATGAATTATTTGTAATTGTATTATAACCAATTATTTGACATGTACTCAGTACATAGTGTAGAATTATTTAATGTCAATTTTTTAAAAATTTTTTGTTTGTAATAGCATTATTGCTAAATAAACTATCTATCTATCTATCTATCTATCTATGTATGATTTTGCCTAACTTTGAGAACGTTAATTGCATATTATGTTAATACACGGTCGACGGAAATAATATATTACGTAAAAAATGTAAGTAACCCATTACGCACGAATTTGAAAAGTTTTCGAACGAAGCCGCGCAGTGGCGAGTACGTAAATTTCACGAATGCGTAATTACAACTCGTGTAACGTACTATACTTCTTCCACGTTCATCCAATTTCTTCTATTATATAATGAAAATCGCAATTTTTTCAGCTTTGAACTAATGGGTACGCACGAGTTTCCGTACGCCCATCTATTTTCTCCGAAGAAATAACGTGACTCATTTTTTGAAAAATTGTATAATGTATTGCAGACATGTGAGGGTATTACTCTTCTTATCCAAAATATATCTCACTTATGCTGAAAGCTTCTATCTTTTTTGATTGACTTATGTAATGTATGTTGATAGACCAAATAAATTAGTAGATAGACTGCAATTCCAATAAACAAAGGTATTGAATAAACAAAGATATTTGAGTTGTCTCATCTAATTGCACGTATATGTTATGAGATCTAATTACGTACATGTTGTTGTTAGATGTCACTTACAAGGAATGTCGACAGTGCGATTCTCAACCTTCACGGACATGGGCGTAAAAAAAGTCATTCAAATGACCACTTGAGCTATTTTTGCCTGACAAACTCTTGGCCACTTTCGATAACTTTGTATGATCTCCATTTCTCTTATTTTGCATCATCTTGTGATACCATCCTCTTCAGCTTCTCCTTGGCTACCTTAATATTGAATAAATGGCTTCCAAGTTTACCTTTCACTTCAAACCATGCACCATGTCTCGTCAGGTTCTGAGTTGATATCTTCTATTAGCTTATCAGCCGTATGTTCAGGCCATCACCACAAAATGGTTCCTTCCCAAGAGAAAGGAACTATGGTTGGGTTGTTTCAATTTTTTTTAGTTTCAACGATTTTAAACATACTAAGATTTATTTTCCACTGAAAAAAGATCAAATGTGATATTCGGATTTTATAATATGACTAGCTGACCCGGCCACGCGTTGCTGTGGCTAACGTTTTTGTCATATAACATTGTTGTAAACTATTCAAGTGGAACGATAGGAGAACATCAGACATGGTTACCACCATGATTTTTTACATAGATGCCATTTTTTAAAAAAACATGACAACATTCATGACTGATTTTCTACTACCGTTACCCCTTATTACAATGAAATTATTATTTACAAACGAATATGGAAACGTTGAAGATTGTATAAGAATCCACTGGTTTGGGATTTGAAGGGGGAGGACTTCGAACACAACTGATCAAAATGTCGTACAGTTGATGTGAAGCAGAAATCAATACAAAAAAATTAAATCCGAAATTTATTATTATTTCTATCCAAGTTTGTATCAAATGAGTATATTATAAAGTTTTTAGTAAATAACATGTGACAGTTGAACTTATGAATGAACTAGGTAGGGCGGATGGTTTAGAATCTCCTAGCAATAATATTTATTATTTTGAATTATAAATACTTTTTTTGGTGCACAATATTTTTGGTTAACCTGTCTTTCGGTAGTACAAAAAGGTTCGAGGGTCTTCCTACACGTGAGCATGCAACATATAGCTGCCCATGAGAAAAACATGGATTTTCCAAATTTAAACCACAAATGGACATTGTTTGGCCTTAAGACTTATTTATAGACATGGAAAAAAGCTAAGCGAGTTGGAAACACTGTACCTAACCTTCTTGTTCGAGTATTGGTGGTTAAAAACTCAATACCGAAAAGTTTATAG
>CAJUYG010002022.1:28117-60236 GCA_910591675.1 Galerucella calmariensis
AATGAATGATTTATTACTCCTTGTCCTTTCTATATAGACTATAAAAGACGGAAAATCAAAGAAAGTGCTTTTATACATATTTTGAAAACAAAAATAATTATACACAAAAAAGTAACAACAAACGCGCTTTATTAACAGCATTTACGAAATAAGCAAAAAAGCGCTATCCCAATATAACCGTTCCTGGAACGTGCACTTCACTGGATCCCATTCCTAATAGACTATCCCTTTGTTAGAATGTCAAACAATAAAATATTTTATTTTACAATTTACCAGAGATGTATGATCTACTGTGAATGAACCTTAATAAAATTTGACTACAAAGCTCAAAGTATTATTGATTGTCTAGTTGTCAAATGTTTTCGTTGTGTCTGATAAGGACCAAAAATTGTTTAAAAATCTAATTCATCTTGACAACGGTAGATGGAACGCTACCGAAACGTCGAAATGAAAAATACAAAAACGAGGAAATAAGAAATACAAAAACGTAATATTGTGGTTTAATTCCCAACAAATAAAAAAAAGAATAAGTGAGTTGTTAATTATTAAAGATTAATAAAATGTAGAATACGTGATATGTAGGAAATGAAATTTGATCTTGAAATCCGGTACTTACCATTTCGAAACTATTTAAATGAATAAATATGCCTGTAAATAAACTGCATAAATAAAAGTCCTCTTTTTATAAAATGTTTTCGCGTATTTATTTAATCTCGCATTCCCCTCCTAGACTAGTGTTGTAGTAAATTTTGTGCTCTACAAATTAGTTCCTTCATCAGTTTACTCTATCTTGCACCGTTTTCATGAAAATCGCGTATTAATACTTCAAAGAGAAATTTCACAGTAAAAAAAAGAATTTTGAGTGATGAGTATTACAAATTTCAAAATGTTTATGTCATCAGGGGATAGAACAGCTTATTTGGAACATACTTCATCTCCACAGTTTTTTTTTGTAACTAATTAAATAAACGCATAAATACAGAAAAACATACAAAACTGCTATCTCAGCAATACAAAAAAGGTCTTGAGTGACGTCATACGCACGACGGACGGAAAATGAAGCACGGGAGCATCCGGCCCTGGGTACAATCCATCAGTTCTTCATCGGAGGACATTTTTCTTGATTCATTATTCGCGAACTTTATATCCATCCGACATTTATTTATATTGTTGACAGTAGTTGTCAAATGTAATATTTTAGGTGTGTTCAGAACAAAACAAAGATTTATCAATTTTGATCGGGATATGATGGTTGTGAATAAAATAGTATACAAACCTCAGTAGAAAGTTTCATTCCTGTCTCGAGAGCTAACCTCTCGACAGTAATGAAACTCTGAAACTCTTCCCACCTCAGTGTGTAATATACTATTGTTCAGCATAATTTCAAATGATAAATCTTCCTTGTTTTTTTATTAGAATGTGAACAAATATCTTTTTTAGAGTTTCCGTCAATGTATACTCACATTTTGGAACATTGATGAATTTGTTATCAACACACAAAAATCAAATCAATCAACCATTGTAAGCTTACAAGTGTTGGATGCATTCACAAAAGCTTGATGTCATAGACAAGAAAATATTACATTTGTAGATAGTAAATGTTTTGAGAAAAAAGTCATACAATAATTATAAAGTAAATGTTAAAACATTTTCAACAGTAAACCCTAACAAACAGATATAATATAACCTAGTTTGCTCTTTTTGTTGGCTATTAATAAGTTTGATATTAACTTTTCACATCAAAATAAAAGAATAGACAAAAAATAAATCTTGAACCTCTCAAAATTTATATAAATACCTTCAACTTGGCTAATTCTTCTCTTTTTGTATTGATAAGTGATTCTGGAATTCCTGCGGCATTTTCTTGAGCAGATAAAAGGAGTGCCCATAATTCTGACATGAATTCCATTGCATTTTTACTTTGTAGAAAACCTGTGAGATTAATTTGCATCTTTTTGGGATCTGGAAACTAAAATTAAATATTCATTACAAATGAAATCATCTACTTTTTTGCTACTAATTGTGAGAAATGGGTCTTATGCAAATGTACCCAAATAAAAGATATATAAAAGGGTAATTAATGAATAATAAAACATGGACTCACGGCAGATTATTCGATCCAAATCATGAGGATAGGACTAAATATATATTTTATATATATATATATATATATATATATATATATATATATAATATTAACCCTGGTTTACCCTACGGGTGTCGGGGTGGCTTTTTACTTTTCGTAGACAAATTTAGTTCATTCCTTTTTGTTACGAGCCTTTGAACTTGCTTCAATCCATGTAATACTCCTCTTCGCTAGAATTTCTGCAACTGCTTTGTTCCATGATTGTCTAGGTCGTCCTCTCTGTCTTCTCTTTGGTGTTCTAGAATACCATATCCTCTTGACAGGTATATCATTTTCCATTCTGGTGACATGTCCAAACCACATCAACTGTTGTCTCTGTATTTTGTCTATTATTGGTTCAACATTCAACTCTTGCCTTATGATTTCATTTCGTATTTTATCCCTTCTGGTCACTCCTTTTACTTTACGTAAGTATTTCATTTCCGCTGCTTGAGGCTTGCTCTTGAGTGATTTGGTGAGAACCCAGCTTTCACAGCCATATGTGAGAATTGGACAATATATTGCTTTATAGACCTTTAGTTTTGTTTGTTTGGATATCTCTTTTCTACCTAGGAAATTTTTATTCAAGCTATAGTCTACTTTTACTGCGGCACTATCCTTTCATTTATTTCTGTTTCTTGTTTTCCATTACTTTGTATCTGTATTCCTAAATATCTGAAATTATTGACTTGTTGTAGTTCAGTTCCTTCTAGTTGTAAGTTCATGTTCTCGTTTTCTTTTCCTATAACCATTACTTTACTCTTTTCTATATTTATATTCATATTCCGAATTTTCAATGCTTCTTTCCATGCCAATACATTATGTTGCAGGTCTCTTTCGTTCTTTGCGAATATAACTAAATTGTCCGCAAATACACACTCAGATAGGTTAATAGCTTCCATATTTCTATATCCTATATGTATCTTTTTCACCTTCTCTTTTAGTTCTTTAAGCACATCGTCCATCACCATGATGAATATTGAATAGTACAGGACTCAATACTCCCCCTTGTCTCAGCCCCTCTTTTGCTACAAATTCCTCCGATTGTGCATTGTCTTTCCTAACATAATTCCTGGTGTTTTATAGATGCATCTTATATTATTCCTCAATTTCTTCCCAATACCTCTTTGTCTTAAGCTTTGCCAAACTAAATTTCTTGGGATGCTGTCAAATGCCTTCTGTATATCTATAAACCCTAAGTATACTTTTTCACCTTGTGAATACTTTTTCTCTATAATTTGCTGAATTGTGAATATATGGTCATTGGTACTTCTTCCTTTTCTGAAGCCACTTTGTGACTGTTCCAACTGAATGTATATTATGTTCCGTAATTGCTTCTCTAAAATTCTTTCATAAACTTTTAGTACCATACTTAGTATTGTTATTCCGCGATAATTGTTACAGTCACTGCCTTCCCCTTTTTTAAATAATGGCATTATTATTCCTAGTTCCCAATCCTCCGGTATTTTCTCTTCTTCCCATATTCTATTAAACATGTCTGTTATTAATTGAAGTCCTTTTTCTCCCATATTCTGTAGCATTTCGGTCGTGATATTGTCGTGTCTTGCTGCCTTCCCCCTTTTTAATGTCTGTATGGCATCTTTGACTTCCTCCAGTATTACTAATTCTTTGTTTATATCATTTTTTTCTTGATCTCATCATTCAGTATCTCATGCTCGTTTTCTACGTTCAATAATTCTCCAAAATTTTCTCTCCACCTATCCATAATTTCCGCTTCTCCTCTTTGTATCCTCTTTATGTATGAGAATAAATCTCGGAATAAATATTTCTATTTCTATAACTCCTTGTTTGTTCTTGATATATCTTGTATTATTCTTTCTACCGTTTCTCAGCATCTTCAATACTTTGAAAAATAATTTCTGATTCCCTTTACTGTCTTGTTTTATTTTTTCGCCAAATTCGTCCCAGGCTTCTCTTTTAGCATTGTACCATCTCTTTGGTTTTAGTTCTTGGTGTTTTGCAAATTTCATAGCTTTCATTTGTTTTTTTTTTGTAAATACTCTCTCCATTTTTGTTTCTTTATTTTCACATGTGTTTGTATTTGTGCATTCCACCACTTTGTTAACTTTTTATTGCTTCCTGTGATAGTAACCCCGCAAACGGTTTTAGCAGTTTCTATCAGTACTGACTTAAATTATCCCCTAAATAATTATTAATAAAAGATTGCAGAGGAAAAAGATGAAGAGCATTACATTTGAAATATCTTCATCATATTTTGCTAATAAGTTAATTAAATGCCCTCATATTTTTTAACAGCAATTTTTCATTTAAGCATATTTGGTCTTCTTTTCATATTTTGGTCCAAAGAATGTGCCCTTAGTCTATATCTCAATAGTTTTAAACTACATTGTATAACATAAAATTACCTTAACATCTAGTTGATTATAAACAAAATTGACGACTACATCGTCATCCACTTGGAGCATCTCTGTAATTTTGTCAGAAATCCAAGGTTTTATAACCTCTAGATTTATCTTCGTCATGTCCACCTGGAAACACCAAAATTAAATATTCTACATAATCATTTTATCTATATAACTGACCTGTTGATTTAGGCTAGGACAGAATTTCATCTGCCTGAGAAGTTTTTTCTCCTTATCACTGAACCGGTTGTCCTGGTCGGTGTTTGTACCCTTAATAAAAATATCCATTCATTTAAGGAATAAAAGTTTTGTAAATCTAAACCTGAATCGATCTAATTCAATAGAATGTTTAATGTGTTTACTTACCGTATACATCATGTCGCAGTACGTTATAATCTAATAAAAATCCTACAACCTACAATCTTTTATACATGTTTATTTCCCAGTTAGTTATTAATTTCGTCCTTTCATATTTTAGGACCAGTTGATAGCAGCTCTATTCTTGTGTATATTCGAAATCATACACAGACAAAATTATCTTAATATTCACAGCAGTTATAACTTTTGATTTCTTAAATTCAATATGACGCCATTGACGCCAGCTAAGAAAATGGCGGAAATTAACACAAACAGACAAACTCATCACGGTTTACATCACAGAGTACACCATATATGGTGTACTCTGTGGTAATACTCTCTGGTATTAGGTCTGTTCCAACCGCAGTCAGAAACTGTAAGAAACGATCAGAGAATAACTGGTCACGGCAAACAACGAGTTTACGTTCGCGTAATTCCTATCACTGATTGCGATGGTCGACTATTCTCTGATCGTTTCTGACAGTTTCTGATTGCGGTTGGAACAGACCTATTACCCAAGGATGTTAGATTTTAACATCCTTGCACAGAGTACACCATCTAACAAGAGACGAAAGCTTTGTCGGTTCCTTTGAAGTTGGACTTAAACGGAAATACGTCGAGACTGACAGATATACTACTTGATACCACAGAGTACACTTCTAACTAAGGCAGTGACAACCAAACCACAGAGTACTGAGTAACTGACGGGAACGAGCGAACGGAAGTGTCCAACGATTATAAACCCTACAGGATTGCTTATTCGCTTGAATCTTTCGTCGGTGCTTACGTCACCAGTGGACCTCGACCGATTTAAAATATACTGCAATCGTTAATATTTTCCACTTTTTTCTAGTTTATTTGCAAAAAATAATTATAAATTAATTTTTTTGGGTGAAATGTTATTTTAAAAAGTTATATTTAGTAGTATAAGTAGTTATAAAATATAAATAGACGTTCGAAACAATAACTTTGAATTGAAGAAACTTGCTTATAATTTATTTTGCACAGAAACAGAAGCAAATCTACGAGATGTACTTATGGGTTAATTGATGGGTAAACTCAGCATTATGTATTTTTCTTCTTATGGGGAAAATAAAATGGACGCCTTATGCACTAATAAAAAATTTATTAATAAACAATTTCTTAAAACCTCTATCATCTCCTGTGGTACTCACACATTTTCTCTTCAAAAATTTTTTTCTCTGGGATTGATAATTATTGTAAATAATCCTAATAATTTTTCGAAGTTTACAAAGGTGGATTCATGCAAGCAAAAATTAAAACTTACATTAAGTACTTTAAAACTAAAACTAAGAACTAAAGGTGGATTCATGCAAGAAAAAATTAAAACTAAGATTAATTTAAAACTAGAACTAAGGAGATAAAACCATGTTATTTTTCAATTTAAATCTAAATTTCTTAGTTTCTTGCATGAACATCTACATCACACGTACATGCTCATGCAAAAAACTAAGAAATTCAGATTTAAATTAAAAAATAATATGGTTTTATCTTCTTTTAGTTTTAGTTTTAAATTAATCTTAGTTTTAATTTTTTTTGCATGAATCCACCATTATAAAACCATGTAATGTAGATGTTTATGCCAGAAACTGTCAAGCTAAGGCATTCTTTTTAGTTTTAGCTTATATCTTAATTTCTTATTTTTTGCATGATCATATCTACATTACATGATTCTCTGTTCTAGGTTTTAGTTTTAAATTAATTTTAATTTTTGCTTGCATGGGGAAATCTATACATTGAAACGCGAATCCAAAAATTTTGTATTTACACTGAAATAATGTGCTTTCTTGATTGACAATTAGAGAAGTTTACTTACCACCTGTATTAATAAACAACACCTTCAAAATTGAAAAAACGGATAAAATATCGTCAAAACACACTTTGTAAACAAACGATAAACCATATAATTAAAAAGGTTAGGTCCAGTGATGACGTATTCGTCCGACTTGAGCGAGGCGAACACAGAGTTGAATGGAAATAAGCAATCCTGTAGGGTGTATTATCGTTGGAAAGTGTCGACCATGTGTCGACTTGACATTGACATATATACTAATTAATTCACGCATGTGCACACAAAATTGCGATCACGAAAACGGCTTTCATTCGCCTCTTGTTTGATGGTGTACTCTGTGATCCTTGCCTATTACCAACAACATGGTTAGAAATAATACACTTTGGTACCAGTAGATATAACATGGAATAGACATTAAAATTCTACCTTAAATCTGTGGCTCTTACCAAAACGTAAGTTTTGTGGTTTTGGTAGTTCTGTGGGGGTGAGCCACAGATAAGTGCAGTGGCTTACAGCCTACAACGCAAAATTCTTTGTTTATCAAATTGGTCAAAAATGTGAATGAACATTTATTTACTTAATGAAATTATGGACATAGACAAGACAATGGCAGATACTCTAAATTTCGCGGTTAATAAACAACCTTTTAAAATAATTGAGGTTCCATTGGCAAAGTTTACTGAAGATATCATACCCCATCATCAAAATGTATACCAACAATACAAATCAACTATAAATAACGTAAGTTGTAAAAATCAAAAATATTTACACCATGTACCAAGGTATAAATATATTTTTAATTTGATCTTTCATTTTTTGATTAATATTTTTGGAATATACTGACAAACACTTTCAGTTACTAGCTTTAAATGATTGTGAACAGCTTGGAAAAGAGATTAAGGAGAAAAAAAGATATGTGAAACAATTAAGATACTTAATGTATGAGTTAGATACATTAAGGACACAAGTGGAAGATGAGGATTTAGATAAATTTGACATGAAAACATTATCATTAAGAAAAGTGATTTTAAATTTAATCACAGGATATACAAGTAAGTTTATGGCAGTACTGAGATTTCTAAAATTAATTGTACTGAACACTGAAACAGTAATTAATAGAGTCATTTGATTATATATGAATATTATTACTATTCAGTATTTGTGTTTTTATATCTTCCTTGTTGTGTATTCATTCTCCTTTTTTTATTCTGGGAAATTAAGCCACCACTTTTTTATATATTTTAATTCAATATGTATTTCGGTAGCTGGAATGGATGAAATGTTGAATTAAAAAAAAGATTGTGGTTTAAATTCCGTAAAAAAATAAACCAAAAGAATTGTGCTTTTATATTGTTTGAAATAAATAAATAATCATTTTTAGATTTGGAAAAATCAGTTGATCGAGTGATTTCCAGTAATATTGTAGAATATGAAAAAGAAAATTTAGAACCTTTTGAACAGGCTTCCCAAATTCAAATTCAAGGAACACTAGAAGAAGTTGTATTGGAACAAAGAGAAGAAGAATTAGGTAGAGTTGAAAACATCAATAAGGATGTTCAGGATTTACATGAAATTTACAAACATTTGCACGAAATGGCAGAAAATCAGTCAGAATTAGTAAATCACATAGAAAATGATATAGATAATACTCAACAGAATGTTATTGAAGGAACTCGAAATCTATCAAAATCACACAAGTGAGTGTTTTAAAGTAAATGTACTCTAAAAATAACACAATGACTCACTAAACTCGATAATATTTTAAGTATGATTTAAATTACATAAGTATGGAACTAGAAATGCAATAAAGTAAATCTCTTTTCCTTTTCCTCATAGTATGTTAAATTTATGTGACCCTGTAACACTTCTTTATCATGGAAGTAAATTCCATCCTAATTGATAGTATTTGATTTGTAGATTAAAAGCAGTTGCTTATCCAGTTACAGGAGCTTTTATAGGTAGCATGATTGGTGGTCCCATCGGACTTGTTGCAGGTCTGAAGATAGGAGGAGCTGCAGCAATAACATGTGCAATAGCTGGCTACACTGGTGGTAGATGGTTTAAAAAGAAACATCTCAATGAAGAACCCAGCGAAGTTGAACAAGTTGTTGCATCACAAGATGAAAATATAGGGAAAAAACATATGTGACAGTGCCATTTATGTTAAGTGTGTGTATATATAAATTTTCACAAAGGACCTTCATGTATTATTAAGATCTAATTTTAATCTCTGGAGAGTGGAGTACAGAAATATGTATCAACAATAATTCCTGTAAAAATTTGATGTGATTTGTTTAGCTTAGTTAACATTAAATAAACGGTACATAGTGCCTTTTTACACTAATGCACAGTGAAGAATAATAAGAATAAAATTATACTCACAATATACAAATTTCAAATTTACTACCTTGTGTCATTTTGTTGACAGTTTGGAAGTTCTTATTAAAAAAAATTGAAGAACGTGTCATGGGACACATGGTAAGAACTTTAGTTCCTTTTAAGCAATAATCAAATTTTTTGAATTGATTAATAAATACACATATATTAATCTAAATTTATTTTACTCTGGATGAAACTTCATTTAAAAATCCATATATAATCGATCAACAATCGATTATTATCAAATATCATCAATTATCGATGATTTCTGATCGATTATCAACAATAGATTGAATAGGCGATTATCAATAATCGATGTCAACAATCGAATATTAACCAATTATATTATTATATAATCAATGAATATTTGAATATTTCCAATCGATTAAAAGTCGATTGTTTCCCATCGATTATCAATTGATCAATAATCGATTATTTTTGATTGATTAACGATCGATCATTATTAATCAATCTATAATCGATTATCATTAGGTTCATTCAATTCAATTCATTCAAACGTTTGGGTTGTGCTCAACAGCCCGGGCACTTGACCTAAGTCATTGTACCATTCCCAATGTTATCTACTTCCACTCCAAAAGTTTCGTATCCTCTATATAGGCCACTAGCTTATTTGGGGGGATTTTAAGTAGTTCTGATGGTTGTATAGTTTCCTTTCCAAAATGCTTCTGTCTGAGTCCTTCTAAGTTCTTACATGAGCAGAATATATGAATAGGTGTTTCATCCCTTAGTTCGCACTTCCTACAGAAAGGTTCACTGACTATTCCCATTCTGTACAAATGTTTCCTTAGAGTGCAATGTCCAGTAACCAGGTCGGTTACTGTCTTCAAGTGTCTCTTGCTCAGTTTCAATAAACTGGTTGAGAGTTCTTTGTTTACCTTTTTCAGTAGACTTTTTGTGTGAAGATGACCTTCTGTCAACCTCCATTTAATTTGGTGTTCTTTGTCTAGCCAGTTCCGGATTTCCCCTCTTATGTAATCCTTTGTGATTCCACAGAACGGTTCCGGACCTATAAAGTCTCCTTTAGAGCCTTGTTTAGCTAGCTGATCCGCCAATTCATTACCAGCAGTCCCTTCATGTCCCGGCACCCATACTAGAGACACTGTGTTGTCTCTTGCCAGCTTATTAAGGGACTCTTTGCAGTTTTTAACCAGTCTAGATTTCGTGGTAGGATTGTTGATAGCCTTCAGCAATGCCTGGCTATCAGTGAATATTTTTATTCTTTGTCCGGTATAACCCCTCTTGATATTTTCATCAATACAGGCTATAGCAGCAATTGTTTCTGCCTGGAATACAGACGTGTATCTACCAAGGCTGAAGAACATTTTCTTCCTAGGTCCATTTATACCAGCCCCAGTGCCATGGTTAGTTTTAGATCCATCAGTGAACCAGCTGATATCCCCGGGATTTCCCGAGTGCATCACCTGTTGCCTAGATGGAATGATAATATTCACTCGCTCAGTGAATATATTCTCTGGTATCATACTATCCAGACCCATCTGAAAGTTTGGTTCGTCTAGTATTGTCCCAGTTATATCGGTATGTCCCCCACGTACATTGTTCGGGGTCCACATGCCTCCCGATTTCAGTCTAAGAATCGCCATCATCGCCTCTGCCCTAACAAAAAGTTCCAGAGGAGGGAGGCCTATAAGGGCTTCCATTGATGACGTGCCCGTGCTGTTCATTGCCCCGGTAATACCGAGGAGAGCTTGTCTTTGGATTGTAGCCAATTTGTTCTCTACTGAGGACACTTCTGTCCTTCTCCACCAGACTACCGTTCCATAGGTGACCGTAGGCCTAATCACTGTTGTGTAAAGCCAGTGTACCACCTCAGGTCTTATTCCCCAGGTTTTTCCCATAACTCTTCTGCATTGCCAAAATAGTCTGGTTGCCCTGGTAGTAGTTCTTTCCAGGTGTGCCCTCCAATTCAATTTAGAGTCGAGGGTCACTCCCAGGTATTTCACATCTTTGGATATTTCGAGTGCTTCTCCGAACAGTTGTACCCTGCCCTCTGGAAGAGCCCTTCTATTCGTAAAAGCAACTAGTTTGGTTTTTTTTGGATTGACTGTTAGGTCCTCTTTAAGGCACCAGTCTTCCACAATTCGCAGTGCTTCTTGTAAGACATTTGCGACCGTCTCTGGGAATTTTCCATATGCCTTGATCATTTAGTGTGCAGATCAAGTCATCCACAATTAAATTCCACAGTAGTGGTGAAAGTACTCCACCTTGAGGACACCCTTTAGTTGTCCTGACGGTGTACGTTGTATCATGCATATGTGCCGATATTCTCCTATGTTCAAGCATGGATCTTATCCATCTGCATGTGGTGTTGTTTGTCCCTCTCTTTTCGAGGGATTTGTTTATCATTAGGTTGTACAGTTGTCAGAACCAAACATGAGCCCCGGAAAATATGCGAACTAAAATAAGGTCATCGCAAGCAGCCAATCAAGAGCCAATGTTAACGATTGTCCATTAGTAATTGTTAAATATAATCGAAATAATATGACCGAGTGATTTCTTCAACATACATCATTTTATTCATTCTGTATCAGTGTTGTCAATGCGAGAATGATTATCCGATTTTTAGACAATTTCACTAATTTAGATCCAATAGTTCTTCGATTATTTTGTAGAAGGGATACATAAAATGGCTATTGTTTTTGGGGATTTTCCATATTGACTGGGGTCGAAGACTTTATTTAGATAACCAATGTGTCCTTTCGGTAATTTTGACAAATTCTGATAATTTGAATAGTAAGTTCGGGTAATTTTCATTTTTGCATCGGCAAAACTGGACTATAACCAGTTCATATTTTGTTGCTTTCCATAGAAACTTGACCCTTCTTTTTCATGACATTAATACAGTCATGTAATTTGAAAATATAGACATTTATGGCAAACGGTACTTTTAGTGTTGGTCCAATATAAATTTTTTTATTAATATTTAGAGTTAAATTTTTAGCAAGTTTGACTTTGTTTACATATCTCTTAACAGTTGACATTTATGGTATCGATATTTGGTTATCGATTCAAAATATCGAATTGTTACTACAAAAATACAACTACAGCGACATGGACACGCCCACCAGGGCTCACGTTTGCTTCTGCCAACTGTAGAGTAGTAGATTAATTATTTCGTTACAAAATTCTGTCCTCGGTTTTTTTCTTCAATCTATCGATTAATTTAAAATCTTCCCAGCATTTTCTGGAACTTTAGTTCTTTACGTCAGGTTATGTTTGAGCGACCAGGGGTCGCGACGCAAAAGATCTGACCGTTACGCGTTACGTTACGCTACGTTATGTAACGTTGCTTCGTTATGTGCCTTGCTTGCGTGCTTGTGCTCTCTCCTTAATCTCTCTCTCGTTTACGAAGCAGCGATTCATATGCTCCGGCCGGGATTCGAACCCGGGCCGCCCGCGTGGAAGGCGAGCATTCTACCACTGAACCACCGATGCTATATTATAATTCTATGCAAAGCTGGTATTCGCAGTGCTGGTGATCTACTTGAATTTGTTCGGATACATTTTTACTATTATTTCCATCATTTTTTTTGCGCGATTGATCTTTATTGTTCATTTCGAAGAAATTTAAATTATTTTATTCGGAATTTATTTCAATACCATCGCGCAAAAATGGTATAAGCATCTCGAACGTTAAGGGTAATTACAACGTTTGTATGTAGATTCCTATCGTAAAATTGGACAAAATGATATGAGGATTAAGGGGTCCAACACATTTACTTTTCGAAATACAGGGTGTTGAAATTTTGAAAACTTCGATAACTTTAAAATGGATGGATAAATTGATTTGACATTTGGCAGGTTCTTTTTAAATGTAAAAGAGCATATTTTGAAAGAATTAGTAGCTCAATGGTTCAAGTACGATATGGACAATCCACACGAGTCGAGCAGCATATTTTTTCTACGACCCACTTGAGAAAAAAATCTAGAAAATAAAAATTTCTATGAACTGTAATATAACTTCAAATAAAAAATTTAACAATTCAATTTTATGTTTCCACTATTTTTTGTGTGGTAAACGTACAGTTCTTGAATGTCCAATTTGTATAATGCCACCCTTTTTAAATATACGATGCTGTTATAAGTAGATGTTGCCAGTCAGACTACCTCATGAAGGGTACCGTACCATTATCTATGATAATGAATATTCTGCTAAATATTTCAAACGTCTACTCGTTGTCGTTATTAATATCAAGCAGAATAATTATTTAAAAATAAAATTAACAATAAAAAAACTTCTTCACGGGGAATCGAACCCGGGTCTACCGCGTGAGAGTCTGGTTTGCTTACTACTCGCCACTGAGGCTTATGCAAATTGTTTATCTATAACGACAAATGTATTATCATTTTTGCTTGAAAGGAACTAAAGTTCCTACCGTGTGTCCCGCGACACGTTCTACTTTTTTTAGTTTAAAACGGTCGTACGTAACTGTAAGGTATATCTCCTAATCGATTATCAACAATCGATTATTATACTATTATATTGTCAACCTTTGTTTAAAATTTAAATCCGAGACATCGATATATGGCGTCAGATCTTTTGCGCAGCGACCCTCGGTCGCTCCAACCTAACGTAAAGAACTAAAGTTCTAAAAAAGATCAATCTTGCAAAAAATTATGGAAATAATAGTAAAAAATGTATCCAGATAAATTCAAGTATATCACCAGCACTGTGAATACCAGCTTTGCATAGAATTTTAATGTAGCATTGGTGGTTCAGTGGTAGAATGCTCGCATTCCACGCGGGCGCCCGGGTTCGATTCCCGGCCGAAGCATATGAATCGCTGCTTCGTAAACGAGAGAGAGGCACATAACGTAACGGTCAGATATGGGTCAGATCTTTTGCGAATTACCCACAGTCGCTTCGCTCCAACCTAACGTAGGTAAAGAACTAAAGTTCTAAAAACATACAAATCATATATCGCCCCAATTTTTCAATAGACAACCAACTAGGTACTGATTTTAGAAACGAAATCTGAATAGACTTACATAGCTGTTTACTCATCAAGATCATTTGCTTTCTAACATCTATTATTATGTCCATATCTGTTCTGTTGAGTTTTTCATGTACCTGGCTAATGTAATATGGTATTTTGTTGATTTAAAATTAGTGAAACTTTGGAATTTATTAATGATATGTAAGCTGATTCCATCTATGGCTATGTAAAGGTCCCCGGAGGAATCAAAAGGCCCCGGTGCTCGTTTGCAAAATTTTCCGTGCAACAAAAAGAAAATACAATAATTTGAGATTTCATATTTTCAGAATCGAATTCTCTAAGCTTCTTTTGGGGATGTTCTTGTCGTTCAAATTTTCAAATTAGTGACTATAAATTGTCAAAACTGTCAAAATCACACCATCACTTATGGCTTATATCTTTTTTATAACAATCTAAAACTTGGCCAAAATACCTTATTCAGAAGACCAGGATCCAAGTTATATTCTGTTAAAATTTCAACTCCCAATTCTATAATTCTACTGCATTCTTTAGATTTGTTGTTTATGAAATGACTTGAATTTAGTTGCAAGTCAAGGGTGCCAACTGTTTTCAGGTTCAGGGGTCCTTCAAGTTCGATGGTAGCACCCATAGACAAAATAAAAAAGATTTCTCTATGGTAGCACCGTTGAAAAAAAGAAAGAAGAAAAATATAACCTATGACCTAAATTTTAAAACAATATATTGAAAATACTTTTAATTATTATAATGCTAAAGCGAATTATAAGAACATCTTATATAAATATTAGAAAAATATGTACTACAACTACGACTCGACAAGTACAAGAAGACATTGGTAAAGTGTGAAATATTTATGAAAAAATTAGGAATAACTTTTATTATATTTTAGCCTCTCAGCCACTGATGAGAGATCAAGTACTGAAACATCCCGATTACTTCAATGTGCATAATTTATTCACAGTAAAAGATTTATTTGATGCAAGAGTACATTATGGTCATAAAGAAGGCTCATTAAATGAAAGAATGCTTCCATACATATATGGTAGTAGGTTGGGACATATTATTTTTGATTTGGATCAAACTGCAGAATATTTAAGGAAAGCTCTCAATGTGACAGCACATATAGCATACAGAGATGGCATTATTTTATTCTTCCAACGAGGTGCACAACATGTACATTTAGTTGAAAAGACAGCCCAGGAATGTGAAGAATTTGCACACACAAGGTTTTGGAGAGGAGGAATATTCACTAATTCCACCAAACAGTTTGGATCAGTTACTAGATTACCAGATTTGTGTATATTTATAAATACTCTTAATAATGTATTGATTCAGCATACTGCTGTCAAAGATTCTGCAAAAATGTTGATTGCAACTATAGGCATTGTTGATTCAAACTGTAATCCTAATCTTGTTACCTATCCTGTACCTGGAAATGATGATTCTGCTGCCTCTGTTGAACTTTATTGTGAATTATTTAAGAATGCTATTCTGAGAGGAAAACAAAAAAGGAAGGAACACATAGAACAAAATATTTATTAAGCTGTAATTTAATAGATGTAAATATAATTTAAATTTTGCAAATTATCCTTTTAAATACATTTTTATACTTACTGCATCTCTTAATCTAATTAGTGTCACATTTAAAAAATCAAGTTATTTTGAGGTGTCAATTAAGTTGAACCGCACAAGAGGTGTGGTAGACCACACAGATCAAACAAATGCCAAAGAACAAGACAGCTATTTGCGTAAACTACCAAGGAGCAAACTACCGAGGATGCCCACAGGCCCCCAAACAAGGGAAATACCAACAAAGTCAGGAGACAGCTATGCCCAAGCTGCAACCATCAGAAAGACGACAAAAACACTGACGAAACAGTAGATGCTCGAGGAGGTGACACGTCTATCAGTTCAGCTAATGGTTTAAAGTGACTTGTACGAAATTTCAAGGAGAAAAACGATTTCAACTAGATCAGGAAATACAAATGGATCTCCTTTATACAGTCTTATTAAGCCGTAATTCGACGGCTCTAAGGATTCGCCCTTTGACTTGTGTAGAATATTTCAAGGGATATGGGAATGGAAGCTGGAGGGGAAAATATAGATTTAGTGTGCAAAGGGTATATAACCAACAAAATTAACTTACAGAGTGCTACCAGTAACCAAAACCCATCTATTATATTAAATAAGTAAATGTGTAGTTTTTTTCCTGTTATAAACAATAAATTTAAACACAAAACTATAAACTACTCCAACACTATTAAATTAAATATTAGGTAAACATAACAGCATTAAGTGAAATGTACATATTCCCACAGTGCTAAGACTCTAATTCTACATCCTCCACCTTCAGTCTTTATGTTCCTATAAAAAAAATAAATACATTTTATGGGTCAATACATCACAAAGAAAAATAGTATTAAGAGATTAACAAAATAATATTTACAGCATGGTAGAGTGGGGCAAGTGTGAACATACCATTCAAAATTATTGAGATTGGTAGAAATGTGGCGCCATTGCGTATAGAGAGGAATATACTCATGACGTAACCGTGGAGTGCACAAACGGCAGTTTTGTTCATAGCCTACACTTCACCACGTCAAAAATATCATAACTTTTGCTTATTTATATATGTGTAGACAAAATTGACCTGTTTGAGCTTTTTTCTCAAGATATAAAAATAGAGTAGTTATAGGGGGGGGGGCAACACTTATTCACTTATTCCACCGCACCGTATATAATTTTCTATTGTAATTCATTTTTAAATAGATATTATCTAATGAACCCCATAAGCAAATGAAAAATACTATAAATTAATCCTTTCAGGATTTCAACTACTAAAAATAGAGGTCACATTTACCCCACCTTACCTTATTTTAAATAATTTATACCTGATATTCGTCTCTACCATCTCTTAATTTAAATGCTTTTTCTGGACCTACGATCTTAAGACCCCTGAAAAATAGATATAGATACATTCAACAAGTTCTACAACTTTAAACATGGACAGTTGTGCTGTCCATAGTGGAAGTAGTTCATTTGTATTATATGTAATGCAGCTGCACGGAAAAGCATCTAGCTTTTACTGACTAGGAACCGAACAATCCGATTTATTAGAGTATTGCAACTCTAATCGTCTCGAAGCCATTCAAAGATGGGATACGACGTCGTGCTCTGTAGGAAGGACGACTAAGCTCATCAATCACCCAAGATTGACGACCCGATGAATTCGTAGACATTTCTATCATATACAGAGCAATTAACAATATATTTGATACCGATCTTTCTTGCCTGTTTCTACTGAACAATAATTGCTGAGTTCGTGTGTTAGTTTATGGAACAACACATAGGTAGCAGTTGTGTCTTGTGTCAAATCGGATATTTGACATTTGGAAATTTCTGTGATAGTCGCCCTGATGAATCTGATGATAAACAATCGTCCTTTGCACAAAACGTGGTTCTTAATGGTTATTTTGATCGTGTTTGAGTTTATTTAATTTTGATTTGATACATAACCTAACCTAACATTGTTTTAATTGCTTAAATATGTGAAAAGCTATATCTGTCTGTTTCTAATAAAACAGATCATTAAATCAATGCAAAACAATCAATTATTATAAATCTAAAATCTATCCAAATAATTGTTTAACTTCAGGGCGACTGTCATTAGTGTCAACTTGCCAGTTGACATAAACACCATTATTATTTATATCTATATGTATAGTTGGGCGACGACCCAGCACTGTAGTGGAACGCGTTTGATGCGATAATTACAGCCAAGCAAGGTCGGACATGGTTAGTACTTGGATGGGTGACGACCATGCCAGGGAAAACCATCGTATAGGGCTCGTACAGCCTGCAGCGGACTAGCATATCACAGCTCGCAGGCATTATACCAATGAGCACGAGGTATAATGTAGATATGCCGTCTTTCGGAGGAGACGTAAAACCGAGGTCCCGAGTCCATGGGTGTTGGGCTCGTTAAAGAACGCTACCTCTGGTTGGAGCACTAGTGGGTTCGCCAAAATTTCCGGTTAGGAGTAGAGTGCTCCCGGCGTCAGTGATTACTGATTAGCCTCAGTCGCAGAAATAGACCGACGTTAAATAACAGAATAAAAAAATATATGTATATGTATAGTTTGGCAAGTTTACCTGAAACTACGGAGCATCGGTAAGAGGCGAGGAAACATGGCGCCTATCTGACATAAACGTGCAAATGGCGTACGATACCTATTTTACCAAGTAAAACTGAAAATACAAATGTCACTGACAATACCAGCGCCACTGGATGAATCAATATGAATCAATTGACGAAGTGAGAGAGAAGAACACACGCGGGCGCCTGCCAATAAGAAGTCAGCTGGTCAGGCCTTTCGATAAAAATCACCAATTATGTAACTCGGAGGGTGTGGTATCTAATTATGGTTTTCGCACAACGCTGCCAGAGCTTGGAGGAGCCCAAAGCAAATTTGTGTTCATCTTTTAATATTCATAAATTGGAAAAATGATGTTAATAGACAAAATCCAAGGAAAAAAGCACATTAAAGTGTTAACGTTTAAATATATTTAAATATAATAAAATTTTCTTCCGCCGTGCAGCAGAGTCTCGCGGATGCGGAACACATACTAAGTTTACCGAATTTTTTACGGACAATCCATTATTCGTTCGAAAAAATTGCAGGACACCTTTTTTATTGCAAAACACTTCCCCTACACGGTGGTATTTTTCATCTTTCTCCACCTTCCTCCCAGCGTGAAATAATGAAAAATTTCGAAAAAAAAATAATTTTTTGTATTAGACTGGTTAACTTTTTTCATATTAATCTTCATACTTCAAGGTACTTATAAACAAAAAAATAGCCGTATTGCGAATTACTTGTACTTTTGGTCTAAAATGACCCATACCGACAGGCCTACCAGTATACTTTGGATAGAGGTAGGCGGATCAATATTCTCCAGGTCACCGGAAGGAATTATTTTATTACTCCAGTAATTTATATGGAGACTAGTCTCCAACTCTGCAGAGGCTGTCAATAGGCTAGTCCCACTACTACACGCAATGGCTCACTATGGCCATGTACATTCAGCTCAGTATCCTTTGATAACAACTCCAATGAACCTGAAACAGTATTGGTACTTTGGAAAAAGTTTCCGTGGCCTTGCCATCCGCACCACGCTTTTAACATACATATTAAAAGGAGTAAGGATGTTGAGGTAACTGGATTAATTTTCAGTCTCTCCCATATATCGTTGAAATAATTTACAAATTGTGAACGTTTAAATCAATTCGCTGATATCCGACAACTTTGCGTAGGCGGAAGAGCCTCTCATAATGAATCGTATCTAGTTTACAGCTCATAATTCTCTTCTACGGAAACTTTTTACCATCAAATGGGCAAAACTAAGGTATTATCGGAAAGTTTATTAAATTTGGTGTTTTCCGGTCGAGTGAAGCTCGGGCGGTTCGGGAAATTGAGAACAAAAAGCGATTTGGTAGGTAAATATAATTTAATATATATTATTGTTAAGAATAAAAAGTCCCTTTTCTAATTATTATCACTACATACTTAACACTTTAGCTTTTTCATAGTTAAACGTGGCAATATCGAATGTTTTCGACTGCATTCCTTTCACGGCTTCAGATAAACTTGCCAAAGTATAAATTATTGAACATTTTTACTTTTTGTACTGATTAGAAATTGCACATCGAGAGCTATAGATAATAATAATAATAACTATATTTTAGGGATGTAGGTAACTTACCAATAAAAAAGAAAAGGGCTGTAAACCGATAGATAGGTTATAAGTACAATGGGAAAAATTGCCATCCATGATTCTCTCGTTTTATTAGCTAAAGCTACTGCGTTTAAATAACCACATCTTTCAGCAGTCATTCGTTTATCCGTCGGTTGTACAGAAGAATTCAGTTTCTAAACACAAAAAGAGAAAGTAATTGGGCTGCATAAATATTAAATTTTTCAGTTCTGCACTACTTCTACACCCAGGTGTCACTAGAGAAATATATTCTTTTTACAGATAGTTGTGACAAAAAAAACGTTTAGGTATAGTATACATTATTTCTCAGGTGTCAGACGAGTCATTCGGGAAATAAAAATTCCATATCTAATAGTAGAATTAGATTTAAACTCAATGAGTGTTAGTTGAGTATAGACCCTCAGGGCTATATAAGATAGTAGTAAAGTTGAATATATGTTGTATACAGTTGAGTAAATATATCACGGTGAATCCTCATAGTTGTTTCCTCTATAAGAAACCAGGAGTAATTTCAATTTAAGTTGGCAATTCTGTAGACCTCTAATTGGTCAAATTCCGCCCAGCTTCACACAACACTTTTTGGCTTTGACATCAGCTGATAATTTCAATTTTTGATAGTACTTAATTTTGTCATCGCATCCGCTCTTGTTATTTTATTATACCGAGGTAGAGGAACAAAATAAAGTGCAGAAAATATTGGACTTTTGAAAAATTGTGATAAGTGAATTAAAAATGCTGTTTGAAGAACAAAAAGCTAGGTATCTATATTGGATAAGATTTTGCGAGCTTTGAAAACAAATTAAATTCAATTCTGTAATCCTTAGAAGAATTAAATGTATTGTTATTTTTACACATTTGGAAAGATATCGTCAAAAGTAGAACATGACATGACAGCTATCGAAGATTTGAATCAATGTAGAAAAGAATGGGTTTATTAGAAAATTGGTTTTTGAAGGCAAAAAAAGGAAGATTACCATGAAGAGAGTATCTCACAAGTATTTGAAAACTGAAAGTGAAAATTATAGACTATTTCTAGAAATTGACTTTCTTTTTATTGCATTCAGTTATTTGCTAGTTGAAAACAGCCATATTAGAGTAATGTCCGTGCTTCGGAGGGTTGGATGAGGCTGGAAGTGATTCACCCCTAATCTCTCATACAAGTCTCCGACGTAGAGGGGTTGTCCTACCCGACACGGTCCCAATGGCTGATAGGGTGTCTCCAGAGGGAGTGGGTGGTCAAGGGACTCGTGCTCTTCGAGCTGTAAGGGCCTCATGACCGACCAACCCTCGGGATAAGCAATAAATAAGGCTCCAGTATGGGAACCCGAATAGTTGCTCGCGGATTAAAGAGAATAGAGTAATAAAGCTCAATAAAAAAAACCAGCAGCATAGGGGAGGCAGCTATGTTGTGTGATTTTAGGCAGCGGAGGCCACTGCGTCTTCAGGCAACCGTGACAAGAAGCCTAGAGGAGTAAACCTCGATAAAACAATCCGTAATCTACGTTTTTAGCAGCCGTGACAATGGATGTATCGCTGCGAGAAAGTCAGTCAGTAACGGTGCCTCCGGGATACCTGGTGACCTCCCGGAGTACCCAGCCTTACTACCACAAGCGGGGCTCTGTGGTGGTGGACATTCAATTCCCTAGCTACTCGTGGGATGTAGTATGGAGTATGCAAGGAAAGCGGAACAGGAAGCAGTAGAGGAAGAGAGATATGGAAATTTTTGGGAAATCGAGGCTGGTGAAACGAACACCTGATAAGGCGGGAGAGACAAGTAAGTGGAGCGATACTGGGGTGAAAAGGAAGGAGGTATCGCCTCTGGAGAATAAGGAGCAGAAGAGGAAACAGAAGGAGAAAGGAAGGGAGGGAGTGAAGAGTGGTAAAGAGGAAGAGAGGGAGAGTGTAGAGAGATTGAAGGAGATGGTAAGGCGGTAGGCGACTGGAGAAGAGGTTGAAAAGGCTGGAAGAGCAGAAGTCGGTGGCTGAGGGGCGGGTCAGGGAATTAGAGAGGTTGAGGAGAGAGGAAGGTAGGAAGGAGAGAATGCAAACACGATGGGAGGAGGGGAAAAGAGACTGGGATGGATGGAAAGAGATTAGAGATAAGGACTGGGAAGATGAAAAGAGGGAGGGAATAGAGGTGAAGGTGGGAAATCCAATGTTAGGGGATGAAAAGATAAAAGTGGTATGGGTGACTAAGGAAGACAGTGGAATGGAGAAGGGGATACAGATGTTTAGGGATAGGTACCCGATGCTAGTTGAAAAAGGAGAGGAAATGGAGTGGGTTAAGGAGGTACGCACTACGGAAAGAAAAGGTACAAGGGTGAACGCGGAGAAGTTGATCTGTCGGATGGAGGGTGATTGTAGGGATGAGAAGAAGGTGTTTGATATGAGTCGACTGTTTGAGGAAGTGGGGAGCAAGGTCAGCGTTGGGCTACACAGGCTTGAGCATGTGGAGATGGACGTGCTGAGGAAGATGATCGCGTGGTTGAGAGCAGTTGGGACGAAGGTGGCAATTTATACAGATAGGAAAAGGAGGTCAGGAATGAGGCGGTAATCCTAAAGGATATTGGACAAGTCAATCAGGAGGGGATAGAAATGATTAAGAAGGGTTTGAGAGAGATAGAAGGAAAGTGGGTGGATAGACTTAGAGTCTCAAGGAACAGGGAGTTGGTAATAGAGGCAAAGAAAGGGGTTGAGGTCAGGGGAATTCTGAGGGATGGGGAAAGGGTAACAGGAGCTAGAGCGGTGGAAGCGGGAAGGGCAACAAAAACCATTAAGATGGTGGGGATAGATCCGTGGAGTGAAGATGAAGTGGTGAGGAAGAAAATAGAGGAATTGATTGGGGAAGGGACAAGGGTGATGAAAGTGGTGAAAGAGAGGAACGGCATGAAAATGGCGGTGGTGAGGATGAAATGTGAGAAAGCGGAAGCTTTACTAGGAAAACGGGAGATTAAGCTGGACCTAAATAGGGTGAATATTATAGAGGGGAGAGAACAGGGCAGAAGTTTTGGATGTGGAGTGAAGGGCCACCAGGTAGCGGGATGTAAGACAAGGAGAGTGGGGAAGATTAGGGAATGCTGGCTATGTAAGAGAGTGGGGCACAAGGCCAGAGACTGTCGGCAGGCCTTCCTTTGTAGGGTAGATTGTAGTAGGGGACGGAAGAGAGTTGATAAAGACGGAGATGAAAAAAATGGGAGGTACCATCTGGACCCCTTAGAGAGGGCGCAAGTCTGAGCAAGTAGGATGAATGAGGAAGCAGACAGCGGGAAGAATAGATGGAGGGTGTTACAGATGAATCTAGTGGAGAGCATGATTGTGAAAGAGAAGGCATGTGTGAGGTAGGAGTGATAGAAGGGAGTAGATGACGGAGAGTTTGTGAGGGACCGCCGCCCGCCTTGAAGTATGCTAGGGTAGTGATTCCAAGGCGGGAGTACCGGCGAGTTCGAGGTGGGTTTGGTTGGTAGGCATTCCCTTGGGGATGAGTCCAACACTGTCTGGGTACTGGTACATTCGAACATGAGTTTAACATCTCAGCCCGAAAAAAATATATATGTATATATATTAGAGTAATGTGTATGTTCTAATCTTTCAGTTTGAATTGAAAATTTCAAATACGAAAAAGTTTCACATGTGATAGAATACCCGCCTGTTTAATGTTTAGGTATAAACATTGAACATCTAAATAATACTATGACTATGCGTGGCTGATTTCTTCATCAATCAAGGTATATTTAATAGATTTGGAACACGACTGTTGACTACTTTTTCGGTACACACCCTTTAGTAACTAATCTGGTAACTTTTAGTGATGTGGATAAGGTTTTTCAAATTACTCCTCCTGGTTATTAAACGAACTATAGTGTATCCGAATTATCTTTATAGTGAATCTTTAGTCAGATAGCAATAGCAAATGGTCCCTACAACACAAAGTTTTTTCAGCAAAGACAAATATATATAGATGCTTCAGAAATATCAAAAAAATGTATATCAAGTATACGTAGAAGAAGAAAAAATATTTGGAATGTATTCAGTCACACATTCATTGATTGTACTTGTTGATATACCCCTGATTGATGAATTCAGTGGCTGTCAATTGCGCACTCACTTCTCTTACATTTGACAAGCTGTACTAAAAGAATTTGGTGTATTCACAACACATTTCTCACTGCACAAGAAATGAATGACAATAATAAAAGACAATAATAAAAGTTATTTACTTGACCATCCTTATCTGTAAAACATTCTTGTAAAAAGTTTGTGAACGTTGGTCCAGGACATAGTAGAGTAACATCTAAATTGGTCTTCATTTTTTCGTTTCTTAACGAATTGAAGTATCCCTGAAAAATAGGTGAGACAATTTTTATTTTCAATGTTTTGCAGATCTAGGTAAAAATACATATAGGAAAATGTTTCAACTGAATGTACAGGGTTCATAGCGACCTGGAAAACCTGGAGAATCTGGAAAAGTCAGGGAATTTAAAGATGGTCAGGGAAAACATAATGTTCAACAGAAATAACTAAAATGATTATTGATCTTTCCCCTTCATGTTAAGATAAAATTATTGATTGTTCCCCATAAACTTTAACCTTTCTTTTATTATTTCTATACCTATAAAATAAAAACAGATAGCTAACTCGGACACGATCTTAGAACATAAAACAGACAGGAAGGAGTCTTGTCACTCATTAGCTGTATAAGAAAATGCGACGGAAGTCGCCATTTGCAATACCCTAATTATGACTCATTTGTGAAATTGACGTTTGCTGATGTAGATTGTAGGTATGGAGTGTAGAGGTAAGGAGAACCGTCTTGTATGGGGGGAGAGTTGAAAAGGTGTCCAGCTGTTTACTGACAATAAAGCTTCAATTATCTGCCAAAGTGGCGCTGGCGTACAAAAAAATCTAATATGAACATAGCTATTGTAGACGGAGTGAAGTGTGCTGAGTTTAAATATTTAAAATTTTTCATGACTAGAGTAGTTAGTAAAACACCCGTATACAAAACTTCAACTATTTACCTGTTCATTTATCTATCTTCTTCTAATCACTTTTGGCGATTTCTTTAAAAAGTATCCTAAGGTGCCGCAGCGCCACCCTTATTGGACGCGCTGTTACGGACACTTTTTCATACATAGAGACGGTTCTCCTCACCTCTACCCTCCAAAATTGTAGGCACCTTTTTTTTACATCATTTATTCACCATTGGTTGAATGACATCAGTCTACGCTACAACGACATGTTGGAGTCATCAGTGGCAGATAAAAAAACGCTAAAACGCAGTTGTTATTTAAATCATCTGACCACTGACAATCTATTTCTAAGTTGATTGTTGTTAGTAGCAGTTCATCTGATAGTTCCACTTGAAATTTTTTCAATTTCTGTCGCTGTTAATAGTGCCGTCAATACTTTGTCACCACATTTTAAATTTATTTCTTTGACTGCTTCAAAAAATCGTAAGTTTTTTGAGGTTAAGCTGTCTTTTTGTGAACCACCAAAGTTATCCACCACCTCGATACAACGGTGGAGTGGTTTGCAATTTTGGTTGATGCAACAGTAATAAATGAACGCGACTTAAGTTTCTTTCTCAAAAAACTTTATTTTTAAAAACAACTTTTATTGTTCTAAATACAACACTAATTAAAAACTGGTAAATTATAATATAAGTTTAATGTTACGACAATGAATATAAAAATCAGACTGAATTAATTTAAATAAAAAACATATGAGCAAATATTGTGAATAGCAAAATAAGCAGAATAAGCATTTCTCCTTTTACTCATATCCGGGTGTTGGGTTCAATTATTATAACAGGCAGTTATAAGGATCAATGACTATAACTCCTCCCTTCTAAGATTCTGGCATGTTTCATGGAGTGAAAAATGCCCTAGGACTTGCCTCCGGCCGCTCTTCTAATTTTACTTCTTCTCTCGGTTTATCTTCTTTGATGAGTGGATTGCTTCTCTTGATTTTTCTTTTTACGATATGGCTAACGACTATCCAAAAAACACTAACTACTATTAAAATAAAAATTACTATATTACTATAATTAATAGAAGTCTTTTGTAAATGTTTTAACACTATAGGCTGGATTTCACTTTGTTTATTAAGAAGTTTGTGAATTTTATCCAAGGGAACTGTCTCTAAGGAAATTTCTGGAACACTTTCTTCTTTTTCATTGTAGGAAACTCTCAATTCGGGAAGTAGTAATGGCTGGCCTCTTGAAATCAATTGTTGATTGATATACTGTTGTTTTTCTACCAGAAATTTACACTGATATGGAACAGATATCAAAAAATTTCCTTTTAGGGTGGAAAAGTCAGTACTTGTACATATTGTTTTAATTTTAGTTTGATTAACGAAAATGGCTATATAATGTGAATCATCAATTGGCTGGATTACGTTCTTCGAAATTTTGATAGGAATACTTTGGCAGATTTTTGGATTTGACTGAAGCTGAAGTAACTGGAAAATGCAATCTTCTTCTTCGGCTCCTACAGACAAACTTCCATCGGGACAATAATAGTTTGGCTTTAGGTCTAGGCAGGGCATCGAGTGATATTGGTAATAATTTTCGTTCATGGTCAGAAAGGTATGCGAGGTATAATAGTTGTGTGGTTTGTTGTAGGGATGGAAAAAAGATGATAATATGAAAAGGTTTCAGGATAAACAATAGGAAAGTGAACAGCGAAAACGATTTTTGTATCAGAGTAGTACGCTTCAGTTTTTAAAATTTCATAATATCTATGCATATCATTGCTTATATTTGGAAAAATTATTTCATTTCTAGAGTGATACTTTAATACTGTATCAATTATAGAATCCATTTCGTTTATATCTACTATACTAGTGTGTAAAACTCCTAATCTAGCAAAGGTTACAGCATTTTCTATTTGACTTAAGAGATGTAAAATAATATTAAAGTTAACATTTAATTGATCTAAAACATTTCGAGTTTGCATGTAATCGTTGAATTGAAATATGAATGTATTTAGTGAATTACGTATTGTCTGTATTCCAGAAAATATTGTTTCTTGATTACTCTTTATAAGTGATACTGTATCATTAAAATTTTGCACGATTTCTTTTTCATTATTTTGTAAATCAAATATTGCTTGATCATAGTACGATGCATCTGCATAAAGATTACCTGAGATACTTTTAATTACTGAGCCTAATCCGTTAATGAGACCTCTTTTTACTCTAGACGATGGCATTAGAGAGTGGAATTTTTGTTCAGCAGATCTTACTTGATAAAGAAGGGCACGATCAAAATAATCGAGCTCTTGAAAATAAGGGTGACTAAGCCCTGATTGAATCGCTAATGTTACGTTATTATATGCATTTTTTAAAGTTTCAATTTCTTTACCTATAGGAGATAAATCATAATAATGAAGAAAAGTGTGCTTGCTTTTAATTTTGCTGTGCCTAGTTTATACGGAAGGATTCCAGGATTATTATTTAAATTAGTGATCAGGATCTCTTGACCCTTTACTAGTGGAAGGAATAGGACTGGAAGGACTAGTAGCGCCCTGTAACAATTTTTTCTGATTAGCTTTTGGTCTTTTAATATTTTGTTTATGTAAAAGTTTATTTTTATTTTTATCCCCTTGTCAGAGAGGGTTGTTGTTTTATAAAATTTTGGGTTAAGTTTGTTCCTAGTTTGTGTTGTTTTCTTTTTATATATGTCAATGCCAGGTTCGTACTGTAATGGGTCATGTCGGTTTTGATTGTGGTAGGTTATAGTCGCCTCTTTTTGAGAACTTAGTGTCAAGTGTTTCGTTTAACTTTTTATAAATTTCCGTTGTAATTTGTCGATGTTCTTGAACGTAGTTATTAATAAGTGTTTGATCAAGGTTTATATCAAATAATTCTTTTGAATCAAAATGTCCATTCAGTATGTCAATTGGCTTTTGTTTCGTTACAGAGTGTATCGAATTATTATAACCTAAAATAGCATAGGTCATATCATTAAGAATATTTATTTTACCGTCATTTTTTGCTCTAATGATGCGCAAATGTTCGATAATAGTAGAATGAAAACGTTCACTTGCACCTTTTGACTGTGTACTATTTGAGGTTACATAGTGGGTTTTTATTTTATGGATGTCTAGAAATTCTTGTACAATTGAATTTTTGAGTTCAGTACCATTGTCCATTACAACTAAAGTCGGGACACCGTGGTGAGACATAAATGTTAAAAATGCTCTTGTGATTTCGATCCCGTTTAATGCCGGCAATGGATATGCTTGGCCGTATTTTGAAAAAGTGTCGATTATTGTTAAAAATTTTTGACCTTGAGCAGAAAGAGTGTCGCAAAATATAATTTCAAGTGGTTTTGAGGGTGTTGGACTTATCATTAGCTTTTGTTTCGGTGGATTTCTGTCATATTTGTTTGTTTGACAAATATCACATTTATTAATGAAGTCTGTAATGTCATTTTTCATTTTGGGCCAAAAATATGTCCGTTTTATTCTTGTTTCGGTTTCAAGTATTCCACGATGATTATTTTTATCTTTGTGAAATAGTCTTATAGTTTCGTGTTGTTCGTCTTTATCAGTTATGTCTGTCAATATTTCATTACATTGTATTAGTTTATACGCAGAATTTTTAAAAGTTGTCTTTAATATTTCTAATACTCGAGGGATGTACTCGTGACGTTGAAAATACACACCATAAGTAAATTTTGAATCAATATAATTTTTGAAAACATTTATAACGTCCTTTTGGAAATCTTTAATTGAAATTTGCAAATGAAGCCGTTTTTTGTTAGAAAATACTTGTTCTGTTTTAGGTCTTGTGGGAGAGTGTAAAACAAAATTAAATATTATTTGATGGTCAAAAAAGTTAAGACATTTTTCGGAAATTTTCATACCTAAAATAGGGTCCTCTTCGCTTGTATGAACAGTGTCGTTATCGTCGTCGTTTGTAATTGGGGGTTCGTCTACATTCACAATTATGGATTCGTTATCTTCGTCTCGTTGGTTTTGTAAAACAGAGTCGTCAAAGTTTTCAGTGTAAAAGTCGATTAGCTCTTTTGTATGAATTTCAACACGAGAAAGGGCGTCTACGTTAGAATTCGCAGAGCCTTTTTTATACTCAATTTCGTAATCAAATTCTTCGAGCTTAAGCCTCCACCTTACAAGTCGAGAATTTGGTTCTTTCAGATTCATTAACCACTTAAGAGGTTTGTGATCAGAGTATATTTTGAATTTTCTACCAAATAAATATGGCCTAAAGTATTTTGTAGCCCATACGATAGCTAAAAGTTCACGTTCTATAGTGCTATAATTTTGTTCAGACTCATTGAGAGTCCTGGAAGCATAAGCCACAGGCTTTTCTGTTCCAGATGATATTTGCGATAATACTGCCCCTAAGGCAAAACCGCTAGCGTCCGTTGTCAGAATAAAATCTTTAGAAAAGTCTGGATATTGTAAGATAGGTTCGTTAGTAAGTAAATTTTTACAAGTTTCAAAACATCTAATAAATTCAGCAGTATGTTCAATTTTCGCTCCTTTTTTTAAACAGGATGTCAAAGGTTTTGTCAGTCGGCCAAAGTCTTTTATGAATCGTCTATAATAACCAAGTAGACCTAAAAATGATTTTATATCTCTGGTTGTTTTAGGTATTGGGTAACGTTGTATTGCACAGATTTTATCTGGATTTGGTTTTATTCCGTTAGGTGTTACTAAATGACCAAGATAAGCAACTTCCTTTTTCAAGAATTCACATTTGTCAATTTGAATTTTAAAATTTGTGTCTCTAAGTCTTTCAAATACTCTGTCTAAATTTGTAATATGTTCTTGTAGGGATGTCGAGAAAACTATTATGTCGTCTAAGTAAACTAAACATATTTCGTTTTGTAGACCCCTCATAATATTGTCTACAACACGTTGAAATGTCGCAGGACTATTTTTTAGTCCCATCGGCATTCGAACATACTCATAATGTCCATTTTCGACATTAAAAGCAGTTTTTTGGATATCTTCGGGATTCATCTCAATTTGATGAAATCCGCTAGCCAAGTCTAAAATCGTGAAATAATTACATCTACCTAATTTGTCTAGTACATCCGCTATATTGGGTATTGGATAGCGGTCGTCTATAGTTTTTTCATTTAATTTTCGGTAGTCTACTACAATCCTCCATTTCTTTTTGCCAGAACAATCGGCTTTTTTCGGCACTACCCAAATGTTAGATGACCAGGGCGAGTTGCTAGGTCGTATAATGTTCTGATCTAACATGGATTTTATTTGTTTTTGCACTTCTTCTTTATGGATAAAAGGATATCTGTATGATTTATTATATACCGGTAATTCGTCTTTAGTTTTTATTGAATGTTTAATACAGTTGGTAAAAGTAAGTGGGTCCTTTTCTCTGTGAAATATTCCTGAATATTTTCGACAGAGTTTTATAATTTGATCTCTTTCTTCAGAGTTCAAATGATCTGTTCTTAAAAGTTCGGCAATGTCAGATTGGTCATGTGTCTCGTCTGATTTGATGTCAATGTGAAATAAGTCAAAGCAGTTATATTCAAAGGGTGTAGTTTGTAATGGCTTGGATAAAGAAAAAATAATTTCGTCATTTGTATTGTTACGAATTTCTACCAAAGCTGTGCCATTATTGGCATGTGATAAAGTAGATGGAATTTCGCAGTTTTTTATTATTTGGTTGGAAATAAGAATGTCTCCTTCTATTTGGGAAACAGGTACTTTTGCCAAAATACAAGTGAAAGGATCAATTCTCCTCTTAAAAATAGTGGGATTACTTTCAAGATAATGAATAGGTAAAATAGTTTCAGGAGTAATTAATTGTGAGTTTACAAAATCTAAGTGTGCTTTTAATAATTTTATATTATCAAGTCCTATAAGACCATCAAAAATCTCGTGAAAATTGAAAAGATGAAACTTAAAATTATCATTTTTATTAAATTCAGAAAATATTGGAATAATTGCACAATTTTGATGACTTGATGTCTGAAATGCTGATGAAACTGTAAAAGGTTCTCTGAAAATTTTATCTTTAAAAATTTTTTCGGCAAGTTCAGGTTTCAGAAAAGATTTTGTTGCACCGGTAATGTCTTTTTTGTCTGTGGAAATATTAAGTTCTATTAGGTCATTTCGTATGTAATTTGAGTTTCCTGAAAATTTTCAGAATTATCCTCATTTACGTATTCAAAATTGTCATCGTAATTTATTCTGTCAAAATTTGAAGTATTATTTTCCATTTCTACTTGTTCAGAAGAAACTTCTGCGTTAAATACTTCTTCAGAATGAAAATTGGGTTTCTGGTTGAAATTTTGGAAATTATTAGTATTTCGGAATTGAGGTGTGGTGTTTCTTGTTGAAACAGACATAGGAACGGGTTTGGGTTGAACGTTATTTGGATTTGGTTTCCAAACATTTGGAGGTTTACCATAAACTTGTGAATTTGTTGGATATCTAGGATTTGGTGGATTTGGGTTACGTTGCATTTGTATTGGTCCTCTGGGAAATTGAGGTGAATAATTATTCGTCATTTGAGACGTTGCTGATTGCAAATGTTGGGGTGTTTGAAAATTCTGTTGGGGTGTTTGTCGAAAATTTCGTTGGGGTGTTTGTTGAAAATGTTGAGATTGGCGTGGGATATTGGGTTGGTTGGGATATTTCCGAATAGTATTATTAAAATTAACATTACCAAAATTTTGATTTCTCTGATAGTATTTAATATTATCCTCCTCTCTAATAAACTGAATCGCTTGTTCTAGTGTATTTGGTCTCATAGCACGAATAATAGGCCCTAATGGTTCCTTTAAACCAGCTAAAAATGACTTAAGCGCTTGTTTAATGAAAAAATTTCTCTTTGATTCACGTTCTGCATTTTCATAGTGTAAATCTATATAATTACAAATTGAATTGAGCAAACTTAAAATTCTTTCATGGAATACGTAAGGAGATTCACTATTACGCTGTCTTATATTAACTAAATCTTGATTCAAACAATTCTCGTCTCTATGATCACCAAAATTTAAAATTAAAGCATTTTTTATATCATTCCAAGTTTTAGCGCCAGTTATCGCTACTATTTCTTCGGCTTTACCTTCTAATTTATTCAATATACCATTAAGAAGTAAGGTATTTTGAAAATTACCGATATTTTCACTATCTAAATAGTGACGTAAAATTGATTCGGAAGCATTTATGAAACGATGTAATTTATTTATGTTCCCATCAAAATTTGGGATAATTGACAAATTTTTAATGTCTAAAACTGGTGGTGCCATTATAGTTAAATGTTTAAAATTATCAATAAAATC
>CAJUYG010002023.1:9443-21494 GCA_910591675.1 Galerucella calmariensis
TAGACCATAAGATGAGATTCTGTAAAATCTTTTCAATAAAATTTTACAACTAGACTATAAGATGTTAAGAGATTTTGTAAACTATTTTCAATGAAATTTTACCAATAGATTGTTTTTTCGTTACTTCCAACACTGATCGATTCCCCCTGAGATACATTTTTTAGAACACCCTAGTTGTTCGCAAAATCAAATACTAAATTATATAAATAACAGTGACGGCTCGTGAACTTTTTAAGAGAGGAGGCAGGTCATTGGACATAAAAATATACTCTATTCAGCCAATTAATTTAACCTTTGCGCAGCGATCGTACCTGCAGCTACTTCAGTGACAAAATTAATTGTTGCCCAGCAAGAACCAACGTGGAGGTATAGGTTTCTCTTGCCAAAATTTTTTTTGGTCACATAATTCATTGTGCATTGCTATATTATGAAAAAAATTATATTTCAGAACTAAGTTATCTAAAAGTGTATTGGAAAACTCTTTTGAAAAAACATTCGAATAAGTTTTTATTCGTCAAGTCTTAAAACCTTGTAAAATTCATGTAAATTGGAAAATCTAATCTCAATTTGACCTTTAATAGTATTTGTTGTTTATAATGTGATTTCTTGTCAACCAAATTATATGATTTCCCCCTTTTCGCTGGAGGAGCCTCATTAGTTGGAAAATTTTCAAATAAAATATTAAAATGAAATTTTGTATTACGGAAACTTAAAATTTTATCAATGAGATGCTTCAAACGCACTCTTGAATAAATTATATCAGTGAATTTATGTTGTAAAATTTGAAAAATAACACTATTTTGTTCAAATAGTAATTTAAAAGTATCAAGAAAAAACAAAACTTAATTATTCCCGCTAATCATCTAAAATTCTAAAACAAAACAAGCACGCACGAACCCACGCTCGTATTCTGTATTCCGTAGTTCGTATTGGTTCGTATATCATCGCAACTGATGAAAGCTACGCCTCTAGAGTTGCCATTTGCGCTTTTTTCACGGTATTAGCAAAGAATACACCAGTGTATTCTTAGGTATTAGCAATGGGACTGGTAGAAAAAACGGCAACTGTGTTGAGCAGCACGTGTTTCGAGAGAAATGTATGTGGAGTCTTGCCTCAGGGGACTGTTGTCAGATTCTAAAATAAGTAGTGAAAACGGGGAATTTATTGTGAAATTAAAAATTTTAGGTAAACTGGAAATAAAATGAAGAATAATCAACAACATATTTCTGATGCTATTTACTGGATAAATTGTTGAGGAGGCTAAGCCTTCTTAGCCTCCTTCGAGGAGCCGCCACTGATTAATTAACACATGCTGTGGCCTTTAAAATTAAACTCAAAAAATAAATAATCGCTTATGCAGCCCTATATCATTAAAACACACCTGTTCATTTTATTTATTTATTAAAACACTATCAAATCTCTCTGGAGCTGGCCGCTTTCCGTCGCTTAACTGAAATAAAATACAAGGTTTTTTTGTTTTCTTTAACTGTGTCCAGCTGTTTTTGAGTCTGTTTTCGCCGAGTAGTTGACCTATTATGGGAAATAACAAGAAATGGACATTATCAATTTAAAATTTCTTATCTTTGGCCACAGCGACTAACTTATATGATATTTTCTAACAGTAAAAAATAAAAATGGGTAACTTTACAAAAAACATTCTTCTTTGTTCTCGTTTTCCGTTACAATTTTTTGACCACGCACATAATTGACCTTTACCACTTTTTATTCACTCACTTTTAAATGTTTTAAGAATTTTACTGACCTTTTTTTAGCTGTGCTAGTCCTGCAAACTGTTCTTACTCAGATACCGGTTTCTACGTGGCACCTTCGCCGTCGGCTTCTGCGCCTTGAAAAGCTTCGGTGATGATGTTTGGGCGCGTGGCCGGCTGAATTTTTTCTTCTTACACTGTTTTGTGAGTAGTTTAGTTTGGGAGACTTGCAGGATACTTTCCCTTGTTATATCCGGCTCGATTGGATCATGTTGATTCGGGGTGGTTTTTTTATCCACCCAAATCTTATGATGGAAGTGGACTGTAGTTTCACTGATAATAGGATGCTGGTGACGATGTCGCATCCTTCCCTTGTCTCCCAAATGAAATGCATTGATATTCGCTTGCGCTTGATTTATTTACATGTTCTTTATACACTTTATACAAACATTGCACATTTGGATTTTTCCACTGAGATTTAGAGATCATTCACTGTTAGGTTTATAGTAATTATTAAATAAAAATACATATATTATTTGGTTTTGAGCAGCACAATTTTTGAAGCTGCCACACCCCTTGTGCCGGCTTTCTTGTGTTTCCCCATACACACGTTCTCGGGGCAAAAGGTACTATGACTATGCGACTGAGTTTGCCGGGAAATATCTGTTTTTTATGAGAAGGGGTACTGCGAGTTCCCGCGTTGCACAATGATTGGGGGAACGTTGTAACGAATTTCGTTAGAAAGAGAAGAGGACAATCGCTTGCCATGGGTATGTATGTAGCATTACCGGGGACATGGGTTCTTCCAAGGGAGATACCATGGGCGTAGTTAGAGGGATTAATTGAAATAAAACAGTTATAAACATATAGTTTTAGAACAATTATGTTTTAGAACATTCCTTTTTAAAACTAGGTGGACAAATCTTCGATGAGAGTTTATAAATTTTAAGAAACACATAATTGCCTTACCTTTGTTGCGAGATGTCATTAGGAGCGAGATGTAGTGATGAACTGGTTGATTTTAGCAGCAGTGAATATCTTCGCTTTCTTTAGTATATATATATCCATCGGATTTCCTTTTCAGAAATGCTCGAAATTTCGGATATTTTTCAATATTCACATCATTTTTTATTGAAATTGTGCTTCTAAGTATGGAATACTGTGACCACAAGGAGGATTGTATTATACTTAAACTGGCAGCTTGTAGAATTTCTGGTGGAGTGCAATTGAATTCGTTTTCACTTTCTGAATCCATCATTCTAACAAAAAGTCCGCTCTAAATCACCTCCGGTAGGTAGGTATTGGTACTGTAAAAGTCAAATTATGACATTTCATGGCGAGTCTGATTCAAACATTGCACTGCGACGCTGATTGACCATTCATAGTCGTGTGTAATGGCATTCTTTGACGGTGATTGGCCATAGTCGTGTGTAATGAATCCATTACACACGGGGCGTGGCTTGTTTTGTGTAATGCATCCAGTTCACAGAGTACACCATCTAACAAGAGGCGAATGAAAGCCGTTTTCGTGATCGCAATTTTGTGTGCACATGCGTGAATTAATTAGTATATATGTCAATGTCAAGTCGACACATGGTCGACACTTCCGTTCGTTCGTTCCCGTCAGTTACTCAGTACTCTGTGGTTTGGTTGTCACTGCCTTAGTTAGATGGTGTACTCTGTGGTATCAAGTAGTATATCTGCCAGTCTCGACGTATTTCCGTTTAAGTCCAACTTCAAAGGAACCGACAAAGCTTTCGTCTCTTGTTGGATGGTGTACTCTGTGATCCAGTTACTCAACAAAAATGTTACATAAAAAGGGTCCATTTTTCAACAGTCATAGAAAGAATAATTTTTGAAATATTTTTATGTACACAAAACACATGACAAGACAACGACATTTGACCGTCGTGATCTGTCATTGAAGTTCCATACAGCGCCATCAATCAAGACGGTGGAACAGCTGAACTAATGTACAGATGCGTTCGTATTCTAAATTTTCCGTGCAACAAATCTCAAAAAATACAATGAATTGAGATTTCATATTCTCAGAATCGAATTCTCTAGGATTTCTTTTGGGGATAAGGTCTTGGCGTTCAAATTGGTGACCACAAACTGTCAAAACTGTCAAAATCACACCATCACTTGATGGGATATATTTTTTTTATAACAATCTAAAACCTGACCAAAATACCTCATCCCCAAGACAAAGGTCCAAATTATTATTTTTAAATTTCAACTCTCAATTTTACTGCATTCTTTAGATTTGTTGCATACAAAATGACCCAAATTTTGTTGCAAGTCAGGGGTGCCAACTGTTTTGAGCTGTCTAAATTGTGAGGCCCCTCTTAATGACAGAATTGACAGATATCTTTTCATGAACCGTAATTCATGCGTAATACATAACCAATATCTAAATATGCATTCTCTAAAATTTCTTTTTCATCTTTCAATGTAAATGAAATTATAAATTTTTAGGTCTCAATAAAAAATAAAATTGTTTATAACATTTTATTTTTAAATAAATATTACGTTTGTGCCTCTTCACTTCATTTTATACTCTATATTATTATATACCTACCATATGAAACCAAAATTTATATCAATAGCATATAATATATATGAGAGTTATGCAGCCTACAGATCATAAAACTCTGTAGCTGCAATCGATCACTTGAGAATTATGGTATTCTTGTACATTATTGAGATGCGAAATCAAATATTTATTAAAACTATATTTTTTATTGAATTTATTCCACCCAAACTGAAGAAAATAAATGAAATTACAGACATTTTGTATTTGGTGATATCCTTACATTGTGTATTTGAAAAAGGGGGAGGAAATATAATCATTACATTCACCCTTCCCCTTAGAAGATATCCAATGCTTTGTAATGAACATTAAGTTATTCAGAAAGGGGAAGGGAATACAAACATTGGATTCACCCTTACCCTTTAAAGATATCCAATACTTTGTAATGGCCATCAAGTTATTTAAGCAGGGGAAGGGAATACAAACATTGGATCCTCCCTTCCCCTTCTTGATTTAGTTGATATGCGCGTACCAAAGTATTGAATGCATACATGCAGTCACCCTTCTCATTGTTGAAAAATATCCAATACTTTGTAACGCGCATATTAAGTGATTCAAGAAGGGGAATTACTAATCCACTGATTATACTTCCTTCCCCTTCTTGAATAACTCAGTGTGCATTAAATTGCATTCATCACTAAAGCAGTGCGATCAACAACTCCTGTTCGAGATCATATTATATATCATAGTACAAATTCGGTGTATGTTTGTGGTTATCGCTGATTTTTGACGGGAGTTACACCACAGAGTACACCATCTATGGTCTACTCTGTGGTTACACAATAGGGCATGTCCACGTGACGTCACAAACTATTTTGACAAGACTTAGGTGGTAAAACAATAAACAAAGCGTTAGTGATGGGCAGAATCGAATACTTTTGAGAATCGGATACGTAGTACTCGAATCATTTTAGGAATCGAATACTTATCCGAGTACTGAGTTCTCGAGAACAAAGATTGTATATGGATGAGGACGAATACGATCGAACACGAACACCGATACACTTACGTATTAATAGATACCGGTGCCTGAGCGAACTCGTTTTGTTTTCACTATTCTTAGGTGGTTTTTTGTTAATCTCCATTTTCTATAAGTTAGCAGTTTAAGATTTTGGTTTCTTCGTTAGACAAGAAATTAAACAACACTTGACTTTGACTATAATATAAATATTTTGAAGAAATTGAAACAAACAAAATTGCCATGGTCGTGTATTTTAATCAGGGTAGTGTGGTGATATTTTTCAGGGTGATGCATGCCTCCCAACTGCCGCCCCTTATTTTGAATATTTCAAAATTGGAATAAAAAAAATTCGCATACCTTTGTTTTCACAATATAAATAGTAGTGAAGTGATACTTAAATAGTCTAAATTTTAAGTCCATCATCAGCAATATTAAAAGCGGCGTGTTATTGTGAGAAATCATAAATCATGTAAGATGATACCCTACCCTATTGGTGCCGATAATAAAAGTTCGGAATCTGTTAACAGGACTGAGTCGTGACTGACCTACGGATTATTATTTCCGATTCCGAGTTTATGCGATGCTATGCCGAAATCCGAGAACAGCCGGTATTCGAGTACTTGGATAAAAGAATCGAATACACCGAGTACTATTAAGAATCGGATACTTCCCGATTCTTAGTATTCGAGTTCCCCATCACTACAAAGCGTTCAGAACACGTGGTACTTAATAGTGAGGTTATGCTGATTTATAATGATAGATCGTGTTTGATTTTAGTTGGTTTTGCTTCAGTGTACTTTTAAAGTTATTTTAATTGTTGAGCTTGCATATTTAATAATATATAATATAGTTTAATAGTTGTTTGTCGTTTGATAATTTTTCATCATGTCTATTGCTTATTGTTTTACCACCTAAGTATTGTCAATGTCATCTGTCGTGGTGTCGTGGACATGCTTGCTAGAGCTTGTATGTCACAATTCTATGTCATTTGTCATTTGATTTAATTGTTTCCATATATATTGTTCTATGGTTTCCATGCAAATTTGAAGCCTCTTAAATATATATATTTATAACAGTGGAAATTTAAACAATTTTTTGAAGAAACTCACTGAAATGTTGTTATTATTAGCGAGAAAACATGTTGTTTCCCGTTCAGTGTGATACGTTTAAAGGGTTGTTTGTATAAAATATTCAGTCCAAAAGTGATGGTTCAAATGGCGCAAAAAAATCTTTTTTTGGATTTTTCTCTGTAAATTGTGTATAACCCGCAAATTTTTCGACGGATAATCCTCAAAATAGGTGAGTACTATCGATTTTTCGCAAAATCACTAAGAAATTCGTGTGTCCCTATACTTCACCGACCCCAAATTTACATTAAATTTCTATCTACAATGGAGCTAAATTTAGTGATCCTGAGGATATCCTAATTTTACAAATGATTTTCTTGAAATCGAAAAGGTTATATATCTATCCAAATAAATTGCTTGGATACACTACATTCAAAGTATTCAATACGTTATTTTCAAGAGCTTGGATAGTACAATGGATACTTTCTGTGAAAGTATATAATATGTTCATAGTAGTGGATATTTAGGCAGGTACTTATTAAATATATTGATATACCTATAGTATTTTAATACATACCTAATATTATTTATTACTGAAAACACAATATTTGCTATTTTTGAAAACAAAGTTTCACAATTTTAATAATTTTATCAGATCTTCAATGTATTTTTTCAATATTTTGAAATTAAAATTGGTTTCTTATATCAAACTCAAATATTTTTCAGTTGTTTCTCTTCTCTGTTTTTTTCTTCCTATTTCATTATTAGGTACAGACCTAAGTATTCAAAATATCCATTACAAAATAAAAATGAATATCAATTTGACACTGATACTTGATAGTATTAACGAATACAAATTTTTTATTTCTTGACATCTAGTAATATGAAGGGTAGAAGTAAGAAGAACCATCTTGTATGGTAGACAAGTTGAAAACACTTACTGAAATATTGCTAGTGTAGGTAATGATATGAATTCAGCAGTTATTTGAAATGGAATGTTGGGTTGAAAAGTTTAATAGGTATATTTTCTTTAAATCAATCCTATTTACATGGTCAACTGTAATTTAGTAAATAACAATCTATAATAAATAACCTGCAAATGATAGGTGTTTTCTATGAAATTTTGTTGATACATCTTTGTTATATTAATGACTTTATTGTTGTTAATACAAAAAGAAAAAATATAGAAGCAATGACAAAACTTTGTTTAGTTCAGTGAAAAGTTGTTGAAGGGGGTGAAAATTGAAAAGTAAAGGAATTCATAATGTCTCAACCTCTATGTTTTGTTCAACCAACAGTATGTATAATCAATTTGGTAAATTTGTTGAATCACAGCTCCATGCTGAAACCATGAACCCAAATTTTCTTGTATCCTTCTTATCACTGTAGTATCACAAGTAATATCAAGGAGGCACATGGCTTTGGACCCATTGAAAAAGTGATAATATTGAATAATTGAAATGACAATTATCTGATATAATTTGAGTATTTTGCCTAATAAGGATGTTTATTTCTAAAGCAATGCCCACTATATCCTTTTTCAAGATATCTTCGTGTTCAACCACTGTGTCACAATGAGAACATTTGATCTTATACAATATGTCAACTTAAGTTGGAATCATATGGAAAACTTTTTTATTATCAATTTTGGGAAAAAAAGTTATTCTTCATAAAAAGTTCTGCATCATCTAAAACCTAAAAGATAATTATGTGTTTCATAATCAAAAGAGATAAATGATATGAGATAAAAGATAAATAGAAACATTGGTACAAAATGAAATTTCAATTTAAATGAATGTAATTACATAGTTGATCGTAATTTTTAATTTTGATCAATTTTTTTTAGTAACATTTTTCGATATTGTCAAATTTGAAGGTACTTTACTCCTGAGTGGAACTAATATTTTTTGACAAACCTCGTATACGATTAAAAAATTTTGATATTTGATGACTGTATTCTAGGTTCAAGATAATGCAGAACTTTTTATGAAGAATAACTTTTCTTCCTAAAATTAATAATAAAAATGATAATATGATTCCAGGGGGACATATTGTATACAACTGATTGATGTGAAAAAGTTGATTTATCTTTAGCCTTTATGAACCAATATTTTTGTGAGTATTGAATGCAGTATTATCTATCTTTTGAATTATATGTGATCTCTTAGAAGTTAGAGTTGAAATTTTGCAAAGTATGCTATTGATTTATATTGTTTTTCTTCATTTTGTTTGAAAAAAAATTGAATTGATGGTTATTTTATCTTTTTTTCTACCATATTCAACGCAATAATTTGTTCAATTATTTTAATTTGGAAACAAATTATTTAGATTTTTTTATTTTATTTCAAAAACATTCATTTATCCCGCATCAACTTCTATGAGTTATTAGCGGGGGAGACAATTTTATAGCAGTTTTTCTAAACTTTTGATTTTAGTTCAAAGCCAAGGACTTCATTTTCATTTGATGAAAGTATACTTTTTAGGTTGGATCTTGATTTGTTAGTTTTTCTTGCTGTGTCATACATTGGACATTCCAGTAAGATGTGTTTCACTGTGATCACTGTGTGACAATTTTGACAGGTGGGTGCGGGTTCTTTTTTCATGAGGTGTTGGTGTGTTAAGTGTGTGTGCCCGATACGTAGTCTATTCAGTATAACTTGGTCTCTTCTTTTGTAGGAATTGTGGTTTTGTGATCTATATGTGGATATTTTTCTAGGATAGGTGCATTGATAGTTGGATATTGACAAGCTAGGCGGTCAACTTTTTCATTCCCTGGTATTGCTATATGTGACGGTACCCATAGTAAGGATATATTCTTACCATTTTGTTGTAATTCATACATTTTTGTCCTAATTTGTTGTTGAATGGGATATGTTGGATACAATTTGTTCAAATTTGACAGTGCACTTAAAGAATCAGAGATTATTAAAAATGAACTACTATCGTTTTCTATGCATAATTTAAGAGCTTCGAATATAGCAACTGTCTCTCCTGTGTTAATACTGCAATAATCAAATGACAAATCTGTTGTTTTCACAAATATACGCTGCTGTGTTTCTTGTTAATGTTTTCTAGGCATCGGTAAAAATAAGAGAAATTCTTTAGATTGTTTACCACATCATGAATTTACAAAAATATTTTTCACTCAAAATGCAGCTCCTCCTCACAGTTCTAGAATTGTGAAACAATTTTTAGATGAGATATTTGAAGATGGGTGCATAGCTGACAATGGCCCTTTGTGGCTTCCTTGTTCACCAGATACAACACCTTCAGATTTTTGTATATAGAGGATATAATGCATTCAATAGGCAACAATACGACAAGACTAACTGAAATTTTAATTTTATTATTTTAATAATAAGGCTTTACATTCTTAATTTTTGATTAAAAACAACCAAATTGTGTTGAATTGTTTAATATTCTCTTCACTGATTAATGGCTGGGGTCAATCTGGATATCTTGCAGCAAATAAAATGTGCTCCAGTACAACTCAGTCACATTTACATATTAAAAGTAAATTTTTAGATACTCTTCCAATCAAGCCATTTCTATAATTCTATGATGTGATTGACTTCAAAAAATGACAATTGATACTATTTATTAGTTAAACACTAATCAAGTCAAACATTTCAACATAATATATGATACATACTTTTCTAATAATACCAGATAGTCCAGGAGTAACTGAAGACCTGAAAATATCGAAAGTTCCTGAAAAGTCGCTGAAGACTTCACTTTGGGCTCAATTTGTAGGTCATGGCAGGTGTTTTTAAACGAGAAAAAACTTAACGTGATTGAGTTTACGGAAGGGGGGGAAATGGCCCCCTAAACCCTGGAAAACAGGCTTCTCGCTAATATCTGGCTAAATATGCGAATTAGAGAATTTTTTTTCGAATAAAAAATGAAGATCGTTTTATTATCTACAAAAATGGTCCCAATCATTTTTTTCGAAACTTCGATAGTTATCGAGATAATGAGACCTAAAAGTCTCCCCATTTCAGCTGCTGATGCTCTGCCTGTAGGAATTCTGCAGTCTATGCATTAACTTGTAAGGACGAATTGTTCCATAACTCGGCAAAAAATTGACATTTTCCGATGATTCAAAATTCATCACAGTGGGAAGACCCATAGCTATCATTCCATGTGACTTACTTAACAAAAATATTTACAAAAGCGGTCAAAGTTTTTTTCCACAATATTTTGAGACTATTTCATTAATTTGTTCATATTTGAAAAAAAAATAGTCTTTTATCCTAATTTTTTGTTATTGTGGGACCTTAGGAGGTCTTGAGTGATCTCAGAAATTTTTTTTATCTTGCGTTTTGATGAAAAATTAATTTGATCAATTTCCCTGATTTCTGGAAAATGATTGGATTTTATTAAAAATCAAAAAGTACATTCGAAAACTAGACACTGTAAGCTTTAAAATGATCTGCATTGAAAAGCAATATATAGGATGATAAATTTTCAAATCGCGCTTGTTCCACAGATTGTACAGACCTCCGAAAACTGCTGAAAAATGTAAATAAACAAATCAATTTTTTATCAAAATGCAAAAAAGAAATTTAAAAAAATTTCTGAGATAACTCAAGACCTCCTAAGGTTCCATTATAAAAAAAAACTAGGATGAAAGATTTTTTTTTATGAACAAATTAATGAAATAGTCTCAAATCTTGTGGAAAAAAACTTTGCCCGCTTTTTAAAATATTTTTGTCGAACACGAACGAGCTGCAAGTCACATGGAATGATAGGTACGGTTCTTCCCATAGTGAAGAACTTTGAATCATCGGAAAATATCAATTTTTTGCCGAGTTATGGAACAATTCGTCCGCCCACTTACAAGTTAATGCATAGACAGAAGAATTCCCACAGGCAGAGCAGCAGCTGAAATGAGGAGACTTTTAGGTCTCATTATTTCGATAACTATCGAATTTTCTAAAAAAATGATAGGGACCATTTCTGTAGATAAAAAGACGATCTTAATTTTTTAATATATATTTATAATAAATTCTCTAATTCGCATATTGATCCAGATATTAGCGAGAAATCCGTTTTCTAGGGTTAAGAGGGCCATTTCCCCCCCTTCCGTAAACTCAATCGCGTTAAGTCTTTTCCAGTTTAAAAACACCTGCCGTCACCTACAAATTGAGCCCAAAGTGAAGATTTCAGAGACTGTTCAGGAGATTTGTCCCTTCATTTACTGGACTAATACATAAATTGGACTTTCAATATAAAAATAATGTATTTATTTATTATACAAGTCCCAGGAGTGGTTAATTGGGACATGCCAAAGCCATTAACTCAATAAAAAAAAACTTGGATACATTGCCTTCGTCAATTTAATTATTTTCCAAAAGTATATCCATCAGTTGATAATTTTGAACAGATATGGAAATCAATAGATGCTTTCGATTATTCACTTTTGACTGCTAGTAGCAGCTCGAAGTGACCGAATTCCGTTCGTTTATTACCGGGCGTGACGCCTAGTCTTACCTTCTCCTTGCCACTCAAGCATTTACCGAAAAGTATGAGCTTCAAGCCACGGACATTATAGTTATTTATGATATGAGTGTTAAAAGTGAGGTTTTATTTTGTGAGTGAAAACGTTTGTGAAATGAGCGGAGCAAATTGAACAATTTCACGAACAAAATAAAATCACTTTTAACACAAATACCATACAATGTTTTTTGTACAACTTCCCTATTTTGATAATGAAACGAG
>CAJUYG010002023.1:21504-42567 GCA_910591675.1 Galerucella calmariensis
ATTTTAGTATTCAAATAATCAAAAGATTGTTGTGAATGGCAGACGTTTACATAGCAGCGTGCTAAAAATATTTTTAACACTAGTGTTAAAAGTATTTTTAACACGCTGCTATGTAAACAATCGTTTTTAACATTGTTTGCTATCATTAAAAGTGTCACTTTTAATGACAGTTGTACAAAATAGTTATTTATGTAACTAGTGTGTAAAGTAGCCTTTTTTTTTGACGAATGTGAATATTGACGCATGTGCCGCAGGCGAATGCGACAATCACATGAGTCGAAAAAAAGGTCTTTACACACGAATTGCATACAATATTTTTTCTACTAGCGAATATTTAATTAAAATACAAAAGTTTAATAGTAATTTTCTTTACGCACTAGTGCGTAGAGTTAGTTACATTTTTCTTTAAAAGAATCTTTAACGCTATTATTAATTTCTAATAAGATATATTATAAATGATTTGGAAACTATAATCAAAATATGAACAAATTAACAAAACAACAAACGAATTCAATTATTAATAATATGAATATTAAAAGTGCAATTTGTGCAGTTATTAAATTTTAATCCTTTAGCCTGCTCTAAGGAGTTGTAAAATAACATCATAGTTTTCCAAAAATATTCAATTCTTGAATATAAAATACAATTGCTTATCCTAGGTATAGTCGGAAGATCTCAATTTAAATTTTAAATGTCAGATTCAATTCACAAAGAAATGTCAGTCACTCACCGCCAACTTATGCCCATTTACCGTATTATTTCCAGTACTCAATAATTATTTAACAATAATTATTAGGTTACTTTACCGAATTCTATAGGTTTCTATCTCCAATTTATGAAAAAAACTTAGATTTAATATCCGTTTATTATACCTATATTTTTATAAGACTAGATATCTATAACTACATACATATTGGAATTTTTTCTTTACGTTTACATTAAGTTTTACGCACTCGAAAATGTGTCTAAAGTACGTACTTTACACACGGTAGTAGAAAAATATCTAAATATGCGAAATTATATTATCAACTTTATAATTGTAAACTGTTCTTCTAATAACACAGGAAATTCATTGGCATTGGCACATGACAAGTGGTTTTGAGGATCCTAAAATATCGTGTTCGTTTTGCTCAAAAACCGTGACGACTGAGGCGTCACGCACAAGTGCTAAATAAACGAAAGCAACCGTTGATGTTGATTGAAACACCTGTTTATAGTTACAAGAATTTACAATAATTAAAAACTTAGTTTCAGGTTTTATTTAGTATAATGTTTAATTAGTTTTATACATTTTTTATAGGATTACTGGAAATGCCGTCCATCTACCATATTGCTGGTACACTTCCCTTCCAGTCTTCCCTCTTTGTATATCCAGCAGGAAGAAGATGAATGAGAAAAAAAAAGAAGACGATGTAAAAAATGAATGTGATGAAAGAAAAGGTAACACGTATAACACACGATTTTATGTGTAAGCCTGTTTTTTAATTACCAATCAAACTAATCATGTTCTCAAAATTCAAATCTATTATATTAGTGTGAATATCTTTATAGCTGAGTACACATGAAAGAAAGTCAAGAAAACATTGTTGTATTCTGTGTAAAAATTTAATTTTTAAAATTGCAAAGCGCTTTCGGCTATTAAGCCATATTCAGTGCGATACCTGCAAGTAAGAAATAAAAGTTGGAAATATGTAAAATAAGAAATAAGTAAAGAGTTACTTACTCGTCAGGTATGTGATACACGAAACCTAATTAGAGGCCGACAACACATTAACGTCACAAAATAAATTTTTTTAAAATTACATTAATTTCAAATTATCCTCTGATTGGGGTAAACTGTCTTTAAATTTTGAACATTTTTAGTTTAAATTTTCAACTACTACACGAACACGTGTTAGTAGAACGGAAATTGAAAGTGACACTACTTTAATTTGAAATTAACAAATGACAATCTAAGTGAACACAGAACTCAAGTTATCCAACATGAGTATAAAAATAACATTGTAATAATTTTGTGTAAATCTAAATTTTAAAGAACCCATTTGAATTTGCAAAAATTGTTGTAAATAAAGTAATTCGGTAATGTCCCAAAACAAATATGTAAATTTCCTGAATATAATTGTGAATAAATAAATTTGATATTAAGGTCTAATGAGAACCCATCAAATCATAAGATGCCGAAAAAGATTAAGAGTCTAATGAGCATTACCATATCTAATTCAAAATAGAAAACTTACAAATAGGTCAAGAGAGATTCCAAAAGCACATACATTAATTTGAAAATTATAAAATATTTATGTAAATCAATGAAAGTAATTGTCTGAGTACCTATAATTCCAAATAACAAATTTTAATGAATAAACATTGCAGTCTCGAAGTCTCTGATAACAAAAACAAATCATCTAAAGAGAGAAAACGGATTTAATTAGAGTCTGATGAGAACTCATTACTAAATCTAATTCAAAAAACAACTCCAACAAGAGTCCAGAAATATATAAAATAAACAAATATCTAATCAGGAATTTGTAATTTGAAAATATGGAAAAATTTAAATTAAAGATCATTAACTGAACTATATGGTATCAGTCCGATAATGTTGTGGATAAGTATGAATATCATCATAGAGAGAACATTTATGGATATACTATTTAATCTTTTAAACGTCTATGCAAAGGACCATAAGATCTATTTAATTGTACTTGCTTATTCATACAAAAATTATTGTTTTGTAATTCTTTATTAATTTGTAAATCTTTAAGAAAATCCAACCTGTTGAAATTTTTAGAATTAACTGCTTTTAAAATTAGTGAATTAAGATTAGGACTAAAATTATGCTTATTAAATTTTAAATCATTACCAAAAACTGAATTCTCACATCTACTCAAATGTTCACCTATTCGAACTTTTAAAGGTCTACAAGTTCTACCTATATATGAAGCTTCACAATCATTGCATTCAAGTTTGTAAATACCACTTTTTGATAATTTATTAATTTTATCTTTTGAATTAACCAAATGTTCACTCAAATTATTAGTGCTCTTAAAAGAAATTCTTGTATCTAATAATTTATTATTAAACAATTTTGAAACTTTTTGAGAGATGTTTTCATTTAGAAAAGGTAAAGCTAAATATCTAAAAGATTTCTCTTCAGAAGGATAAGTCAAGTTTTGTTCTCTTTTGTTTTTTCATTTTCTGAATGAACCTATTAACGATATTAGGATTATAACCATTATTACAAGCAATCTGTTTAATAATATTCAACTCATTATTATAGTTTAAGTGTGAAAGTGGGACATTTAGAAGTCTATGAATGTAACAATAAAAAGCTGCCATTTTATGTTGATGAAGGTGATTTGAAAAGGATGGTATGACATGGTCAGTTTGTGTAAGTTTCCTATATATGCTGTATTCTAATTTATCGAATTTGTTAATAGTGAGGTCTAAAAAATTTAATTTACTTTCAGATTCAATCTCTAAAGTAAAAGTGATGTTAGGATGAATTAAGTTTATTTTATTCAAAAGATTACTAGCTGTGTCTGAATTACCATAAATAAAAACAAGACAATCATCTACATATCCGAACCAATGTAATATTTCACTATTATTTTCGTTAATTATGTGATTAACTTCCAAATTATTCATGAACAAGTTAGCCAAAAATTGAGATAAACAACTACCCATTGCTAAACCTTCAGGCTGTTGATAAAACGTTCCATTAAAAACAAAAAAATCTTGAGAAAGGCAAAATTTAAGTAAAGTTAAAATGTGTGTGATGGTAACTTCATTAATAAACTTAGATCTAAGCAAATCACCTACTAAAGGTATAGTTTCTAATTTAGGCACAGATGTAAAAAACTTACTAACATCAAAAGAAATTTGCGCTTTGCAATTTTAAAAATTAAATTTTCACACAGAATACAACAATGTTTTATTGACTTTCTAGTCATGTGTACTCAGCTATAAAGATATTCACCTCAGTGACTACAGTATGGTATAGTTTGCTGACAAATACAGGAAACTTTCCTTGAAGAGATCTACAACACAATTGGATATTTGGTTTTTGAATTGATGTATCGGTGAACAGGTTACACCCAATTTTGCAAGGGTTGTCACCTCTAAGAATGTAAATCCCGATCTTAAAAAGGAAATGGAACTCAATAGATAATAAAAACTTGAACTAAAAATGTTCAAAATTTAAAGACAGTTCACCCCAATCAGGGGATTATTTTAAATTAATGTAATTTTAAGAAATTTTATTTTGAGACGTTAATGTGTTGTCGACCTTTAATTAGGTTTCGTGTATCACATACCTGACGAGTAACTTTTATTACTTAATATTGTTTAATCACACTTCACTACAATTGGTCGGGGAATAGGCACACCCAGGAAACCATATATTAAAAACGCGCCAAGCACACTACTTCATAGGTGGCGTGCAAACGCGTACATATTAGGGAGATTAGTGGTATAATAGGCTTGATCGTAGAGCAATAAACATTACGGTCAATTCAGAATTTCAAAATTTCCTTACATTTCAACCATTTCATTTTCACTCGATATTTTATACCAAAAAACAGTTTCATCGTATGAGAAACTAGAAAATAGTAGTTTGTGCAACTAGTGTGGATATGATGGCCATATCGCACGAAGACGAAGTTTGAGCACGACGCCGTAGGTGGAGTGCTCAATCGTTCGAGTGCGATATGGACAATCCACACGAGTCGAACAGTATATTTTTTCTACGACCCATTCAAGAAAAAATCTAGAAAATAAACATTTGAATAAACTGTAAAATAAATATAACTTGAAATTAAAAATTTTCAACAATTTTATTCATAATCGTACCAATTCAATTTTATGTCTTCATTAATTTTTTGTGATAAACGTACAGTTTTTAAATGTACAGTTTGTATAATGTAACGGTTTCTTTTTTTAAATATGCGATGCTGTTAATAATAATAATAATAATAATAATATTTATTCAGAATCATTCAGAACAAATATTGGAAACAGCACCTGCCACTTACGAAGCATCGATTGTAGATGCTTGTTTGTAAGCTTCACAAAGTGTAGGTAGGTACTGCGTATTATGACATATATGATGTATAAATCATGAGTATAACAACTTCAATTTCTCGAAATACACGTTAAAATTCATATAAAGTACACATTAAAATACGTATAAAAAAGCACACATTAAAAAAATATATAAAAGTACACATTGAAATACATATGGAAATTTGAAATTTATGAATACATTGATCATAAAGCACATAAAATTCACAAGAATTATAAAATATAACTAGAATGAGTTTTCAGAACAAACACAATAATATGAATGGTCAACGGTGTCGAAGGCCTTTGCTAAGTCTATAAAAACCCCAGCAGATGGTGTGCATTCATCTATATGCTTATGAATATCACTCGTCAGACTTTTTATTGCATCTTCAGTAGATTTGCCTTCTCTGAATCCGTATTGGTGTTCAGAAAGCAGATTATTTTTTTTGAAGAAGGTATTCATTCTATTTTTAATTATTTTTTCTAATATTTTGCTGAAGTTTGTGATAAGGGCTATTGGTCTGTAGTTCGATATCTCACTTTTATCTCCATTTTTATGTATAGGCGTCACAATTGATGTTTTAAATGAGTTCGGGAAACGACCATTTTCTAAAGATAAATTGAAGATGTGAGTAAGAGGTACAGAGATGTATTGCGAAACAAGTTTTATTATTTCTGCTGTTAGTCCGTCATGGCCAGGAGCCTTTTTATTTTTCAATTCTGTGATCAGATTTTCCACTTCATGGACTGTAGTTGGGAATAGGAATATTGAGTTTTCACTAATATGTCGATTCTCAATGTAACTATTTGGTTTTTCAATTTTTTCAGCTAATTTACTGCCAACTTTTATAAAATATTCATTGAATTTCTCGGATATTTCTTCGGGTTTTGTTATCATTTCATTAATTTCATTTTTAATGAATGTTATTTTGGAATGCTCTGGGTTTGTTAGTATTTCATTCACCGTATGCCATAATTTTTTTGAGTTGTTTTTGGAATCCTCAATTTGGTTTTTATAATAATCGATTTTTTTTTGCCTGATATTTTTTTCAAGGTTTTTTTTATATTGCATATATTCCTGTTTGAGAAGATCATTTTGAGGATTTTTCTTGAGTTGGTTGAAGATTTCATTTTTTTTGTTTATCGATTTTACCAAGGATCCGGTAATCCAGGGTTTTCTTCTTCTTGTGTTATTTCTTATTTTCACATATTTTGTTACTTTCTTTAAGTTGGATTGGATAATATTCGTGAATTTTTCTATTGCAGATTCCAAATCATCATCTTGTAGAATATCATCCCACGTTTTATTTTTAAGGATATTTATGAATTTCGTTTCGTTTATTTGTTTGTAGAATTTGGTATTCGTTTCAATTTTATGCAATTTTGTATCAGTAAAAACAATTTGTAAACACGTCATATAATGATCTGTAATGCACGACTCAATTGTAATTGGTATCACAGTATTGTAAGACCGTTTTTTGTTTTTAATGAAAATATGATCAAGACATGATAAAATTCGAGTTGGGGTATTTATTGCTGATATATAGCCATGTTCACTCATCAAGTCCAAATAATTTTGGGAATCTTCTGTATTTTCTAATATATTTATGTTGATGTCTCCTATGATTAAACTATAAGATGGGTTTTTTGATGAGCGATTTAATAATGTATGTGTTCAATTCATCTATAAATGTCATGATATCATATGATGGTGATCTGTAAAATGCATTAATCTCTATGTTTTCTTTTTTAGTTGATGTTACAACCCTAAGTAAAAATGTGCCGGCTAGTTCAATGGTTTCATGGTATTGATATAATTCAGATTTAATGAAAACTACGACTCCATCATTCTGATTGAGTTTTCCATTGTTATACAAGGTTGTATAACCGTGCATGAAATATGTTGAAATATCAATGATATTCCATGTTTCGGACAAAACAAGACAATCGAATTGCTCATTAAAATGTTCCAAGAAAATTTGAAATTCATCAAAGTTTTTGGCGATGCTTCGTATATTGATGTGCAATATTTTGAAATTATTATGACTATTGTTGATTCTTAATACCTGGTCTGTCTCATCATTGTTCAATAAAAATGTATCAAGAGTTTCTATATGAAAATCTCGAATGTATCTATCCATTTACAATAATAATAATTCCACAAATAAATTCAATGCAGGGACTATTCAACTTGACGAAAATTTTAGGGAAAAAAAAAAGACAAATAAAGCTTAGATACAACCTTAGAGAACTAAAATTTCATTTGTTACTTGATCTAAGTCTATTTCTTTCTATTCCATGAGGCGCTGCAGGTTTGATAGTACTTGTATTGGTGAGCGTTCTTGTTGTGGCAGCGTTTTTGGGGTTCTTATCTCCTGTGGTAACTTTTTTCTGTGGAGTATTTATATTATGTTTGATTGTCGTATCTTGATTCTCGTTGGTTTCTATAACTTTTTCTTTGTACGATATTGGCGTTGGTGTTGATGGGGCACTATCTACTTGTCGTTTATCTATTACCTGATGTGAATCAAGATCCTCCAGGTCCTTAGCTGTGTAAGGGGTTCCTTCAATATATACCCTGTTGTTTTTAATGTAGGTGTTCGGGAGATTTCTTTCTTTGGCTAAATTCAAATGCTTTCGTAAAATTCTATTTTCGCTACGTTGCTGGTATGTTAAGTCATTTACTATAGATATTTTGGAGCCTTTTAGTTTTTTGCAATTTTGAATTACTTCTCTCTTCTTCAGATAGGAAACAAATTCGATTTTTATCGGGTTATTATGGCCATATTTAAGTGGATATATATTGTTAACATGAGATTCTTGTACGTCGATATCTAGAGAATTTCAAATGTTGATTCTCTTTTTCCAGTTCCTTCACTTTACACTTCAGTGTTTCGAAATTGAGTAGAATTCTGGCTTCACATGCCTGAATAGCACTTTTAAGATCGGTTTTGCAACTTTTGACCTCTTCTAGCAGTGTATTGTATGCTGTTTCATCCATCTTCTTGCATTTTATTCACACTAGTAAACGGATTTTATATATCTTCGGAAATGGCTATTTAAAATTGGCTTGGCAACGTTTTGTGTTTGTTTAAACTGGACAACTGCTGATTGTTTGGTTTTGCGACCTTGATTTTGTAGGTAATTAAGTATTTTTCATTCGGTTTTTATTCACCCAGGATCACTACTTGTAGTTGCACTTTCCACAATCACTTTGCACAAATTTCGTCCATTATTTTTCGATAAATTTGAATTTTGTTGCACGTTCACAAAACATCAAGCTTACAGCGTTGCCGTTGCTATTATGTTATTTATTATGTTATTTATGTTATAAATAGATGTTGCCAGTCGGACTCCCGCAAAAAGGGTACCGTACCTTTATTTATAATAATAAATATTCTGCTAAATATTTCAAGCGTCTGCCTGTTGTAGTTATCAATATTGAGCAGAATAATTATTTAAAAATAAAATTAACAATTGAAAAAAAATTTCTTCACCCGGAATCGAATTCGGGACTACATCATGAAAGTCCGGAATGTTAACCACTCGGCTACCGAGATTTATTAAAAGTACATCTCAGAAGTATTACATACCTTCATAAAAACTGACCTTCATCGGTAGTCCCTTAAATACCCATTTTATTCTGTTTTTAGTATTTGTTATTAATTTATAAGGTTTATTTTATTCAAGTTTATTTTTATAAATAAATATTCTGGATCCACTGCTTCTGGGAGAGACTTTTTTTTGACAAGTTATTTTGACGTTTCTTTAAATTGAAAAAAAGATGAATGACGAGTACTAAACGCGAATGCTGATTGGTGGTTTTCATATACGTTCTAGGATGTATATGAAATCATATACGTTCAGTTAACCGATATGGCCTACATTTCCATTCTTTAAACTGTACAGGAAATGGATAATATACATGTGGGTGTAGAAAAACATATTTTTTCCTCTACTAGCTGTGAAGTTGCTTCTTCTAGCCAACTGAGAAGTTGAATTACTCTATTAGTGGTTAATAATTTTCTATTATTAACCTATTATAGATCAATAATGGACAAATTCAAATATTTTGAGAATTCAGGGATAGTAGTTCAATAAAAACTTGTGCAACATAATTTTGTCTTCAACATTGTCTTTAACATATTTGCTGCTTGAAATTATTTATCAAAATAAAAGTATTTGAATAAATATGCAATTTGTTTAAAATTCGCGCTCAACAAAAATGTCTGATGACATAACGAGTACGTTCGTAATAATATATCGAAAACTGACAGTGTACTTGTCAGTCAGACGACGGAGTAAACGCTTCTCGTGGTGCGTTTGTGAATTATTTTTAATTTTTGTATTAAATTTGGCTAGTAGTGGAAAAAATTGTATATACACCATGGTGTTGAAGACAGTTATAAACTAGGCACCTTATTCTGCTCGGGGCAAAGTCCCTCGCGAAATAATGTTGGTGCTCGGTCAATAATAATAGTCTTCACCACCTTGGTGTATAATATACTATTTCTACAACTGCTATGAAAAGTGAGGTATTTCTCATAGCTTACTTAATTTCAAAAACAAATATTTCTCATAATGTGAGAAATATCATTTCTCACGATACTTTGCTCACGCCACATATATTTATATGGAGAATCAAATAAAATCGACAAAAACTTAGTATGCTACTGTCATCTTTAAACACCCACTTAGTGGTCACAAAACTGTTGTATGTGTATGTATGTGTGATTTTTGGGGTGACATTCACTGAGACCTAAAAGGTCTATTGTGCCCCCTTACTTCTACTCAGTTTCTGAGGAGAGTCTCAGAAACTAGTAGTTCCTTTAGTCCTATTTCCCTGAGGAATTTTAGGATGTCTGCAGGCTTCAACTTAGGCAAATGTTCCTCTTCTATCCAGTAATCTCCCAGGTGCTGTGCTCTAGGATTCTGGAGTACTGTGCAGTTGGAAAGTATGTGGATGGAGGTTTCTTCTTCCATTCCACAAAATCTGCATTCTTCTTCCTCCACTATTTTGAGCTTTTTCAGGTGCCCATTCAGGCGACAATGTCCCGTTAGGATCCCTGTCAAAACTCTTAGCGCAGTTTTACTTTGACTTATGCATTATTTTGATCTCAACAGGTTGTAGTCACCCAGAGGAGTCTTTGATTGTATAAGCCCTACTAGATCTTTCCAATGGTCAGATCTTCTCTTTTTCTCGGCTTTACTAATTTCTTCCAATATTACATTGGAGCTGATTCCGCAAAAGGGTTCGGGCCCCCAGAAAGGTATTTCAGTCCCCCTCTTTGCTAGTTCATCTGCTATTTCATTTCCTTCTATTCCAGTGTGTCCTGGAATCCATAGTAAGGTGACTATGTTGTTCTCGCCTAGTTCATTGAGTTTGTCTAGGCATTCCCACACCATTTTGGAACTGATTACACAAGAGCTCAGTGCCTTAATGGCTGCTTGACTATCCGACATTATGATAATCCTTTGTCTTCTGTATCCTTTATCAATATTGAACTGGACGCACTTTCTTATGGCGTGGATTTCCGCTTGAAAGATACTTGGGGTTTTTCCCAAGCTTTCAGAGTGTTTGGTTCCTGGCCCGAACACTCCTATCCCAGTTCCTTCTATTGCTTTTGAGCCGTCTGTATACCATTGAATGGCATTCTTTCCAAGTCTGGTAATGGTATTTGAATCCCATTCCTTCTTGTTGCTCATTTCCGTAACGAAGTTCTTTGAAAAGTTATACTTTTTCATCATACCGTCTTGTGGCATGTCCCAGGTTGTCTGATTTCTAAGAAATGAGGAGGTGTTTTTTTTAATGATTCCCTCTCTACTTAGTCTGTATCTTGTTCTTTCTGCAACACTTTCCACCACCATATGTAAAGGGGTGAGGTTGAGAATCACTTCCATGGCTGCCGTTGGGCATGTTCTCATTGCTCCTGTAATGCATATACAGGCTAGTCTTTGAATTTTGGAGAGGTTTTCTCTCGTCGTCAATAGGCTAGTTCTACTACACCAGGCAATGGCTCCATAAGTGATGATTGGTCTCACTATGGCAGTGTACATCCAGCTTAGGATTTTTGGGTTACAGCCCCAGTTTGCTCCTGCCAGATTTCTGCACACCATTATAGCCATTTTTGCCTTGTATGTAATCTCCTTTTCGTGTTTGTTCCACAGGAGTTTACTGTCTAAAGTTAAACCTAGATACTTGACTTCTTGTCTCCATTCAATCTCGTTCCCATCAAGTTTTATGGTTTTGAGGTTGAGTTTTCTTTTCTTAGTGAAGGCTATCAGGATGGTTTTAGTGTGGTTGATGCCAAGTCCCACTTGCCTACACCAGCTATTTGTATAGTTCAGACCCGCAAAGGGTGTTTTCGAATTTTCCCCTGGCTGTTATGACAATATCGTCGGCATATCCTTGGCAGGATATACCGAGATCCGTCAAACCACACAGGAGTTCGTCAACCGTCAGACTCCACATTAATGGGGATGCTACTCCTCCCTGTGGGCATCCTCTGGTAGTGCAGATGGAGACAATGTCTTTGCTCGTCCTCGTCTCTGCTATTCTTGTGGTGAGCAGTTCCGACATCCATTTGGATGTTGTGCTGTCTACACCTCTTCTGTTCAATGCTCTTCTGACTGCCTCATGTGGAGTATTGTCAAAAGCTCCTTCTATGTCCAGAAATGCACATACTACAGTTTCTTGGTTGTCTAGAGCACCTCGGATATCCTCCGTCAGTTGTACCAGTGCAGTCTCCGTAGATCTGCCTGCCCGGTAGGCATGCTGACATGGGTGGAGAGGTAGTCTCTCTAGGATTTCCGTTCTAATATGGTTATCAATAGCCTTTTCCATCGTTTTGAGTACAAACGATGTTAGACTAATTGGTCTAAAGGATTTGGGGTTTGTTGTGTCCCTTTTTCCAGTTTTTGGAATGAAGGTTACTATTGCCCTTCTCCATGCTTCAGTTATATAACCCAGTTCTAAGCTGCTTCGACTAATTCTAATCAGATGCGGTAGAATTTCGTCTTGTCCTTTCTGGAGCAATGCTGGGAAAATTCCATCTGCTCCTGGTGCCTTGAAAGGTGAAAAGGTGTTCATGGCCCATTTCAACCTATCGTTACTACAAATGTGTTTGGCCATTGTAATACTTTCTCTTGAAGGCCTATTGTGACCTTCGAGAGGATTATCTCCCCTATTTGGGGTACTCCCTGGAAAATGAGTTTCTAGTAAGAGTCGAACTCTTTCCTCCTCATTTTCGGTATATTCACCATCTGGCTTCCTCAAAGCCATATCTGTGTTGACCCTACTTTTCGCCATAACTTTGTAAAGTCTTGCCGCAGCAGGTGTTGTGTTTATATCTTCACAGAATTTTCTGAAGCTATTTCTTTTAGCTTTTCTAATTTCCTTGTAGTAGGTGTTTCTCACCTCGGTGTTAAGTTTATATTAGAAGTTTTTAAATTGTAAAAGGAAATTTCAATCGTGCTTTGATAAAAATCCCAATTTCTATTAGAAATATTAGTTTAACAAGACATATAAGTACTTATTTATATTATAAATAATATGGATACTGACAATAGAGACGATTTCAATAATACTCTTCCATGGATATTGGAAAAGGTTGCAAAAGTAACTTTAAGATCGTTTTAGATTAGACAATTTTTCGTGCAATATTTAGTCCAAGTTTTGGAACAATATTTGGAATAGATTTCTTGTGTGGAATATTGGCCAACTGTTTTAAGCTATTTTAGACTATTCCAATTTATTAAACAATATTTAGTTCAAGATTCTGAGTAGTGATCTGATTTGATGATAAAATAAATACTTACAGTGTTTCATTGGGAAAGGGCCCAACTTTAACTGTAGATGGGGATCACTTTAGTGCTACCAAAAACCTATATTTAATGTGTCTTCTGCAGTTCATAACTTCATAAATTTATCTTATTTCTTTCGAACCTCATAATTTCCGAGTTACCCTGTATATTATTTTGAAATTTGGTACACGTAATAACCATTACCTAGAAACTCCATCAAAGGCATCTCCAAAAAGATTATGCAGGTCCGGCTTATCAAAAAATTTTAAAACTCATCTTTCCCAAAAACGAAACCCTGTATATAAATTTTTTTTCAATTGCTCTTTATAATTAAAAAAAGTATAAAAAATGGAATCTACTACCTTTTTATTTTTCCGCAGACAATTTTACTACCAAAAATTTACCGTCAAAACAATAATTTATGCACGTTTTGGGGGTTGACAGTGGTATCGGAGAAGTTATTTTTTAGCTTGAAATGAAATCTATTTAATGCATCTAGAGGAGCATCCTAAAAATTCAATTGAGTTTGTATGTTTACGAGTACAGACCAATAAAAAATGTGATGACAGGGCCGTACTTAGAAATATGTTTCGAATATTTCGAACACCCTGTATAAGGATATGCCTCTGGGAACTATGCACTTCTACATTTAGAATAACAAGAGTAAAATACAAGAAATAAATTTATACTGCAATTTTTGTAGGTTAGACTTGCTTCGTTTGGACAATGTTGTTAAAATTTCTTGTTTTCTTTTCAGGTCAGTTGATAAAATTAATAAAAATATCTCCGTTTTTTGAGGTATAAATTTATTTCTCGTATTTTACTCTTGTTATTCTAAATGTAGAAGTGCATAGTTTCCAGATACATATCCTTATACAGGGTGTTCGAAATATTCGAAACATATTAAATGACTATTTCTAAGTACGGCCCTGTAATCACATTTTTTAGTAGTCTGTACTCGTAAACATACAAACTCAATTTAATTTTTAAGATGCTTCTCTAGATGCGTTGAATAGATTTCATTTCAAGCTAAGAATTGAAAAAAAACCTCTCCGATACCATTGTTAACCCCCAAAACGTGCATAAATTATTACATCGACGGTGAATTTTTGTTAGTAAAAATGTCAGCAGAAAAATGAAAAAGTAATAGTAAACTCGATTTTTTATACTCTTTCCTATTATAAAGAGCAATTTAAAAAAATCTATATACAAGGTGTTGTTTTCAGAAAAGACGAGTTTTGTTTGTTAAGCCGGACCTGCATAATCTTTTTGGAGATGCTTTTGATGGAGTTTCTAGGTAATGCTTATCACGTGTATCAAATTTCAAAATAATATACAGGGTAACTCGGAAGTTATGAGGTTCGAAAGAAATAGGATAAATGTATAAAACACCCTGTATCTCGGTTATAAAGTGCAGAAGAAACATTAAATATAGGTTTTCGGAAGCACCAAAGTGATCTTCATCTACAGTTGAAGTTAGGCCCTTTCCCAATGAACACCCTGTATAAACTTTTCAAATTCAAAAATGTCGTTAGTTATGGAACCGGAAAATTTGAAATATCTATTTATTTTTACGGCTGCTCATGTTGCTGAGCGAATATTAACTTTAAAACAGAGGAGAATGATATTTGGCAAAATAAGTGGTTAATGAAACGGTCTAATGATGCCTAACTTTGCCACTACAGATTCCACGGCTAAGCTTCTCAAGTATTTGTTTTGGTAATCTTTGTGTTTTACATACATAACCACAAATTATCAAGATTAATGACATTCATACGACATTTTCATAGAACATTTCCATCGTGCATTAAATCCGTTTTTTCACAATTTGACAGGGTAGACAATTTTTAATACAATTTCCAATTTCAGACCTAGCAATTTTAATAGTTCCTAAACTTGAGCTAAATATTGCACAAGAAATTGTCTAATCTAAAATGACCTTTACATTTTTTGCGGCAATTTCAAGAAAAAAGTATGAATTGGCATACGAAAAATTTATAGAGTGAAGAAGAAATACAAAATTAAAATATTTTTCGGAAAATGTACTTTTGGTATATTTTGAATAGAAAAGTCATCAAAAAATATTAGGGCGTCTACACTTTGATCGCAATTTGTGCAGTTGTAGAAAACATATAGTGTGCAACATGTGGGGAAAGTACTTTTCTCACTAGTTGCACAATATACTATTTCTCTTGAATAAAGACAGAAAATTCAATTATTTCCCTTACAATATAATTAGGTATTAAAAGCACCACATTTCTAGGTAGGTACATATTGACAAGTTTATAATAATATTTGAATGACAAATGTCAGGAATAGAGTAAACTGGGTAGATATAATTCTGCAAGACTGACGTGATGCGATTTTAAATTTTATATCAACAATAAACGAAACGTGATATATGTGTTATAAATGTTATTTTTCACGAAGGGAAAGGAAATAGTTATTTTCCTAACTAGTGCATAAAGAGATACTTTCCCGCACGCGACTGCAGTTGACCCGAACGACGCGGAGCGGAAATAGTAGTTTACCTAACTAGTGCGGAAAGTGATACTTTTCCGCACGCTATTGCAGATTGCCGAACGACGCTTTAGCGTACGCGTTCCTCTTTATTGAAAATTATAGCAGAATTCTAATAAATTTCTTAATTTTTCAGTCATTTGGTAAACTTGGATATACAAAATACATATTTTGAATATTCAAATGTCAGTATATTCCTCAAATGTCAATAAATTTACTTTCCGCACTAGTGCGGACAAGTGACTCTTTCCGCACGCTTTTTAGTGCGGAAAAGATTCACTTTCCGCACGTTAGTAGAAAAAACATTTTTCATTTACCCTTACGATTCTTAACAAACACCCAAACACTAAGTTCTTCAAGAGGGTGAAGGAAAAATTATAATTTCATTCACGCTTCCCCTTCTTAAAAGAATCCTAATGTGCGTTACAAATAACAGAGGGCGAATGCAATTATCATTTTCCATTTCCACATTTTAGCATAGTAACATTATTTGTTGAAGGAAATCTAATAATTACATTCACCTTAAAGAAATGGTTATTTTCCCTTTCCCTTCTTGAGAAAAAAGTATTTGAAATTTGGCAGAAGCACAACTGGCAAACATGATAACTACTTGTCTAGTGGGTTGCATAACGGTATAATATACAGGCCGATGAATTCAAACCTTTATAGTTTGATTTCTGTGTTTCATTAATAATTGAAAATATTTCAACTGTTGAATCTTGTGATAAAGATATTAAGACAACCCAAATCACGTAAATAAAATGTGACTCCTTATTGAGTTACCGGGTGTTTTATTTGAAAATTATTCATGTCTATGCGGAAAAACGTTTCTGGCTACTATTAGAGGCGTACGACAGAGTCATGTGTTCGTTTGACCATTCCCAAATTCTACTGCTGGAATTGTCATTTTAGTACAATTTTTCGATTCTCCAATACATTCCATGTAGATAACCTGCTTTTTCTACGTAGCCATAAAATAAACATTTTTCTATATATTTAAAATTAAATTTGAAGCTGCACGGTTATTTTCAGTAGTAATACCCCTAGGGTCTTGATAATACCGAGATAATTTTGTCATAGAGAATGCTGAAAGCGTGTTGCTTGATAATATCCCAGGGCCGCAGGCCGAGGGCTATTATCTTTGTATAGTATAATTATAATAAACGTGAAAAACGCATAACCTTTACCCATAAAAAATTTGTAGTTTTCAAGATATTTAATGTTTTAAAGATCACTTTTTCATCATGAAATGAAAAAAATATGTTTCTCCTATTTTTTTTAATAATTACTAAACTACTAATGGTTAGAATATGTAACGGGAACTAATTTATGAAAAAGCGATGCATCTAAAACATTCGGAGAAGATTGTTGAAAATATTTCTCCAAACTTGTGATTTTACTAAACAAAAAATAGAAAGAATCCATTCAGCTACAGTAATTATTTCCGGCCAGTCTTTCCAATGTCTGTTGTCAAAATAACTAAGTAGTGTTTGGATTTGAAAGTAAAATGACAGAATTGAGTGAAAAAAACCGAACAGAAATATTAATGATGATTGGGTATAGATACAGTACACAAGTTTGTGATCTTTACCATGGTAGTGACAAAAATTGTACATAGCACTACAACAGTCAGTAATTTATCAAAATCCTCATTGGTCGCCTAATGAACTCGCCAATATGAAATTTTTTAAACGATTGGGGATATTTGGAACTAATAATTTTGGAAAAAATGTAGTATTTTCTTATAAGAACATTTGAACAGAGAGATGTACCTAGAGCCTTTAGAAACGTGGACGTGATAGGACAGTCAAATAAATATTTTTTTTTTCAGCTAGATGGTGCACCACACTCACATTGTTCGAGATCATATAACAGATGTATTGGAAGAAGGGCTACTTATGAATGGCGTGCGGGAAGTTCCGACCTTAATTCTGTGGAGTTATTCGAAGTACAAGCTTATGTTAATATACCAATAAATTTTTGAGAATCAGCTGAAGAAATATCCCGAGAAATCCAGAGAGTTTTACCAGAAGTAAATATCGATATTACAAGAGAATTTACTCTTGCCTATTCAAAAAAAGTAAACAATGCCCAATTCGCTTCATTAAATCCTATTTTATTATTTCACTGTGAAACGTTAATTATTCTTAATGTTTAATGTCAACTGAAATGTAACTTTGAAATTTATTGAAAAAAAATATTTGTATTCAAAAATGATTCTCAGGGGTGGTTTTCGCCGAACTTAAAAAAAAACAGAACTGTAGCTTAAAAGAGAAGATAGTTAAATAAGTTGAGCGCCACGTGGTTTTTTTACTTTTTATAAAAAGAATAGGTTAACCCCGAAACTATGAATAAAGTTCTGTCCTGTTATTAAAGCATTCACTATATGATATCTTGAAGTGTGTGACTATAAATTCAGTAAGAAGGAAGTTGAAATAAAATTCCACAAGTTAAGCAATAACAATGAATATGAATTTAATAAGTTCTAACTTTAAAAATATACAATTTATGTAAATCTATAATAAAACAAAGTAACAATATCCGTGGGTGAAGCCCTTAAGTTTACAAATTCGAAGTAGATAATTTTAGTGGGTGAAGCCCTTTAGTTTTACAAATTATAGAAAAAGAAAGAATTTTAGCTTGGAAGGTTGACCTTGGTGAAAACTTCTTTGTATAGGTATAAAGTTACTTATCTTATAGAAAGTATTTGCGTGGGAGCCTCTCTGTCTCCTTGGGTATTAAAGATAGGTAGAAGGCCGTTTCATTTCCCTCAGCAGTGGAGGTATGCCTTTCCCCTCAGCAGTGGAGGTATGCCTTGAAGCTCATCCGTTATGATACCATAAAATAGATGTTAAGGTAGGTGTAAATTTCCAGATAGGTACTTTGTTTTCATATGTTTTTTTTTGTTAAAAACAAAAAAAACTATGTGGCCAACCGCTAAAATAATACAATATAAATTAAAATCAATATTACAATGGAAACATCATCAACTCTCTGTAAAGTTAATTTATCTTTAAGAAAAAGTACATTTTTTTTGTTTTCTTAGAGCTCATGAAATTAGCTAAAGTCTTATTAATAAAATAACTTCACCAGAGAATTGTTCAAGAAAGAAAAAAAAAGGAAAATTTGTTCAAGAAAGGGAAGGAAATAATTTAGGGAATGTGAAGGTCACACGAGGTCACATGTCCTAAAATGTTGAATAAATTACAGATATTTAATACAAAATCCGTTATTAAACACTAAAACTATAACTATGGGGGAATATAGAATCTTACCTGTAGGAATATTATAAGTGGAAAAATAATCGGGATCTTTGAAATTTTAAGTGATGTTAGCAGATATATCCCACAGCGGCTGAAATGCACACGTCTCTTTTAATCGACAGCTTAGATCGGAAAGAAAGATGGCTATTTTCGATTCACCGTAACCACCTCCACTTAGAACGAGTTTTGCGAATTCGACACCAAGTCCCTGGTTATACGATACGGCAAAGCAACCGGAAGAATAACAAAGGCGACTGTGAAACTTCACGTTTCAACTGTTTCGAATAAAAAATATCGCATTTTATATTCTTAAACTCGCAATAAAATGCTTAATACACACTGAAATAATATCCAGAGTGTACCGGAAATTCAAAATTGTTGAAAACATTGGGAACAAATACCCTATTTACTGTAAAACCTACCTTCCAAAATTTCATTTCGATGCTTTCAACAATCCCAGATCTATTTACTTGTTTTCATACATTTGCTCATTACTACATATTATCAACTATTTAATAAAAAAAAAAACAGTTTTTCTATTAGTAATTCTAAAATTGAGACGTATGTGTGAATAATATTAGAACTGTCATATAAACATTTCTTGATTATGTGTTATTCATTTGTCTTTTCAGCATCGGTCCCTGAACATTAATTATCGAAGACAATAATTATCACTGATTCAGTAGCGGAGTAAAAACTGTTGAACAAGACCACGAATACGGTCATCGATTTATTAATAAAAGTTTCAACAAAATTTCGTTTAGTACTAAACCTGCAAAACATTCCTGTATCATTTTTAATTGATAAGGTTTCTTATTTATATTTATATTTATATTTATTTTTGTTGAATGTTATTTTGCGGAAAGTTTTCGTATCAGTGGAATAATCATCATTGCTTTTCGCATTAACTTGAAATTTGAAAGTTATTTGATGGTTGTCCACACTTTAAATAAAGTTTTTATTATTTATATACATTGAAAGTGTTATTGAAACATGAAAATACTTTGAACTAACCTTAAGAAAACTCGTTATTTCATGCACCGATATTTCTGTGAAATACTCTACATTTCCTATGTTTTTGCCGTGGAACCTTGTCTATTTCGACACTAGTTCCAAGACCTCAGTCGAACCTATACATTATTTTTGTTTGCGCCATTCAAATAGCAAACACAAGCTAGATGCTCGTAGGGCATACTAGTAAACTCATCAAGAAATATCCTAGACCTCCCTCTTGACTCCATGGACCTATGGGTTGTCTTGAAAATCAAATCGTAGACTCCTTGTATCTGCTACCTCATCGTTATCACAATAAGTGCAATAGGGAGATGATCTCGCCACACCAATTTTATGAAGATGGGACGGGAATCGGCCATGGTTCAATTTTAATCTGGATATAATGCAAGTGTATGCTTTGCTGACAAAAGGGAAGGAGTAATGTGGAATAATATTCGGTAAATACTGATGGATTTTAAAGTAATGATTGTCAGAGCCTGTTGCCGCTTTCGTATAGATCGCATTCCATTCCTTCCGAATGAATTTCTCACATTCGTTAGTAACATCGTGAAATGGTACTAGCGGTATATTGATATTGTCAATTCTGCAAGCTTTTTTCGCTTCGTTATCTACCCTTTCATTGCCTACGACGCCAACATGTGCCCTCGTCCAAATAAAATGTATTTTCACATTTTTGGTGTAGAAATGGAAAAGCAGTTTTTTATACTGAAAATTATTTCATTTTTAAAGTGCCTCGTTGGTGAGCTATTCAAAGCCTCTAGAACAGACTTTGAGTCGCTAATAAAAACAGCGCGTCGCACTGATCCATCCAGGCACCAAATGTATAGTTAGTATATGAGGGATAAATTATGCATGGTTTGGAAATAATTGCTTCATATTCACACATGTAGATAGGATAATTTGGACTAGTTTTGATTTTCACTATTTTATTTGTATCAATAAAAGCACTTGCCCACGGAGGAGAACTTTTTTTGCCCAAAACGGATTAACTAGATCTTGCACACCCACGGTTATTTTATTTTACTCCAACAATGCGTTAAATGATCGATATTTTATTACTTGTTTATTCGCTAAATGTTTTCGTCTCAAGTTTAATGGCGGCTCTCGGGCTTCCGTCAGAATTAAATGACATGGTGAGGATTTCATAACTCCCAATGAGATGCGGATTGCCTTATATTGTACTCTGTCGAGCATTAGCAAATTACTATGTGAAGCGGAACCGTATAGAGTGTATCCATAGTCTATGTGTGAGCGTATGTAAGATCTGTAGAAAATAAGAGATATATTTGGATCAGCTCCCCACTTAGTTTTTGATACGGTGCGAAGAATGTTTAGACCTTTCTCGCATCTTTTTTTTTATGTGATTGATATGGGTGGACCAAAGTAATCTCTTATCAAGGATAAT